>CAUYLG010018746.1:0-47481 GCA_963573385.1 Cacajao melanocephalus
ATTGGCATAAAAGAGGTTTTTAATACCCATTTTTAGACTGCATTCTAGCCTGGGCAATAGAACAAGAATCCCGTTCTCTCTCCCTCTTTCTCTTCCTCTTTCTTTCTCTCTTACATTCTTTTTTTTTCTTTCTTTCTTTCACTCTCACTTTCTTTCCTCTCTTTTTCTTTCTTTCAAAAATAAAAAAAAAATAAAAAAATAAAAAATATATATATATTAAAAAAAGTACATTTTCCAATGTGTACAATCCTTCTATTCTATAATTCAAAATTATGTAATGTATGTTTTACAGAATATATTTCAAATAAAAAAGTTCTGATCATATAATTAATTTTGAAATTAAAACACTTATTTAAGACTTTGTAAAATATTTAATTAAAAATATATCTCTTTGAAATTTTAAGTACCATCTACCTTTATTTTAGAAATTTAGTATTACCATGTTCTGTTGACTTTTTCATGCATGCGGGGGATTTGGACAACTATTCTCTGAATGGCAATATGTTTGTTCAGAAGTGTAAAACTATTCTAATCTGGATGGTCAAGAAAGAAACAAAAGCTTCTTCTGCAATTGAAAATAATTTGGAACCTATTTAAGAAAGAAAATGACCAATCCAGGTAGCCAAGACTTGAGTTTATTTATAGGATTCATATTTCCCTTCTTAAAAGGACATTTACAAACTTGATTTCAAAAATAAAAGAAATTCTTTATGACAAATTTCACGTTTTAATTTCAATATTACAGGTATGTTCTTTTGTGATAAATTATCAGTTGAAAATGTTCCAGTGAAATCTGGTATCAATTAATTTAACACTTTATATAAGAAATAATAAAACATTTATTTTCAAGTCTTACATATATTACTTAAAATAGATACAAAATTCAGTTTTTAATTTTTAAATTGTATTGCTATTTCAAGCTACCTTAAAGTAAATACCTTAGTGGAAAAAAATTGTTTAGATTTTCTTGAATAAGTGTGGCTTTTAAAACAAATACTCTTAATAACAGTCCACCATATGTTATTTATTTAGCAATTAGGTAAGTCAAATGATTTATAAAATTATCTTGAAAGGAAAGAAATAATATTTGTTGGGCAGGTAAAATAATATTCGAGACTGTTATAAGATGCAACTTCGAATCAAATTCAAGAACTTGATTGATTAGAAAATCTAACATTGCACAGATTCATAAATAATTTCTTAATTTCCATCTTTAATATTAACCTGCATTATTGAAGCACACTGAAAACAATGAGATGAGATAAGGTAGAAAAAAATTATACATATGATTGTTTGCTTGATGGAAGCACTGATTTGTTAATATACTTTCTTACACACATTTCCCTATCCAAAAATATAAAATTGCTTGTTTTCTGTATATACAAGTATCCTGTGAAATCCTGGATTCTGAGAAGAAAAAGTTTGAGGTATAGCCTTGAATAAAGCATCAAAATGCATAATATTTTTGGCTGAAATTCAGCAAAATGACTGTCGGCAGAGAACAGTTGATCGGAGTGTGCTTCCAAAAGTCTTCCAGATTTTTGCCCTCTGAGAATTTTGTTGGCGACATCAAATAATTGAACTCTTCAACATCAATATATACAAAGGCATTTTATTATTAGCCAAAGAAAGGGACTTAGAGTCATCAGAAATTACAACTTTATTTTTTCATAATACATATATTTATTGCCATGATGGATCTGAAATTCTCATAAAATTAGAGTCAGATGGAATTCAGAGACACGTGCAAGTTTTGGAAATGGACACAGATAACAGTATAGAACTGTACATAAAATAATTACAATTTATTAAACATACCATTTTAGCACATCCTGGATGGATGAGAATGAGCACCATACTTTTTATGAATATATATTTTTCTCTTTTTGTTTTCTACAGCACCAAGAAATTCAAATAGGAAAAGGAGAGATGAGAATTGGGAATCAAGAATCAGCCCTTTCCATCTCAGCCACACTAACTTATATCTTTATGATTTTCCAAGCTTTTGCCATGTGATACTGCCCCCACAAGGGCATCGATATTTCCTAAATGGTACATGTTTATGTAGCAAGTTGTTTTCTATACCATCCTTTTCAAAACTTGCATGTGGCACAAAATGAGTGGGTGGCACCAAGGTATATTTTCCATTGATTTCATGTGTCCTTTATCCTAATCCTAGCCAAGAAAGCAAACAGGACCAACTTCAAATCCAAACTTCTGATTCTGATCACCAAAGTCACTGATCATAACATCAACAATAGGTACTTGATCAATTTTTGGTGTATTGATTTCAATGACAGTCTTTTCATAGCCTTTTCTGGACTGTAAAATAAAGCAGAAATAAAAAGTTACACAAGTATTTAATATTTCTTAAACGTATTTTACTTTTTCTTAGACTTCTGAGTGGAGGTAAGAAGCTAAGATAGAAGAAAATAGAAAAACAATCTTGTTATTATCTATGTAGTAACACTTCTTATCATTAATAAAGTTTTAAATTTTGAATATTGACAACTGCATTTAATATTTAGCTGTACTTACTTAACTATGATAGTGCAATATATTTCATAGTTAAAAAGAATCTTATTGAGTTAATACAATTTAATAAGAAAATTGATATTGGTATATATGGTTTCTAGCTCTATTGCCCAGGCTGGAGTGCAGTGGTGCAATCTCAGCTCACTACAACCTCTGCCTCCTGGGTTTGAGTCATTATCTGGCCTCAGACTCCCAAGTAGCTGGGACTACAAGTGTGTGCCACCATGCCTGGCTAATTTTTGTATTTTTCATCGATAGGGTTTTACCATGTTGGCCAGGCTGGTCTTGAACTCCTGATCTCATGTGATCTGCGTGCCTCAGCCTTCCAAAGTTCTGGTATGACAAAGGCACACCACCACACCCAATCCCTCCTATACAAATAATGCATCTTTACCATTATAGTTAAAATTAAGATATACATAGTCAAATTCTCTTACAGAAAATTTGAATGCAGGTTCAAAACTATAATACAGAAGGTCAAGCTGAAAAATTTCTTCTGCTATGTGTTAATTTTATGAATAGTAAACAACAAACTACATTGGAAAGGCTTTTCCCAACTCTTGCTCCATTAATTTGCTCTATTCTCTCTTCTTCACTCTACTTGTACTCTGCTCATTTTGATGAAAGCATGAACTTATTTATTTATAATTGTGATTTCTCTGCAGTCATCAATAGTCAGCTAAAGCAATGAGCTTTTTAGGGTACGTATTTATTATTTTGCTATATAAAATCTTATGTGTGTGAAAAGATAATTCTAGAAGATAGAGATAAAAATGATAGTGGATCTCAAACTGATATAGTACAAATTAACAAGCTTATATAAACAAAATATAGGGCTAAAATTATTGATATTATAAATGGTATAATGGTGATTCATTTATCTGTCATTTTAAAACCACCAATAAGGAGGCAAATGACATAAAGTTTTTTATTTTCTTTTTCATTTTAGGAATACCTAGCTGTGATATAATTCAAATGTCAGGAATAATAACATATAATCCAAGATTACCATCTGTTATGCCTTTAAAACTGTGTGAGAGTGTCTATGTACATAACCGTGTGTGTGTTAACATTACTGGCTTCTCACATACCATAGTTTAACACGTCAATATTAAGCACCAAATGTTAATAACAACTGACACCCATTTCATGAGAAAAATCTGGCTTAGGACCAAACTGAAATGGTGACGTGCTGCCTCTCATCTCTGTGAAGGAAGGCAAGCAGAACTTATACTCACCGCACAGCCATCATACAGGGCTTTGATGAAAGGGTTATTGTCATGGGACATCTCCTCATCATTTGATCCGAGGAACCGAAGTGCTTTGTCATAACTTCCTGATGACACATCATACCAGGCTGCTGACTGATGACAGTGGTAGGTGAAATTTTGCCGAGCAGAGGCAGTCAGGAGTTTCAGGAATGTCATTTGCACCATATTGATGGAATTTCCTTCAACGTCTAAATATGAAAGCTAGGAATAAAGGAGTAAAAAGGCACCTAATGACTTTCTTTTACACTACAAAGAATAAAATCATTGTCCACAGTGAACTATGATGCCAGAAGCATGCAGATGAATCCAAAGACCCACTTGAACCTAATGAAACAAGGTGTACATTGAGGGTCAGAAGACCCAGAAACAGGATTTTATGAATTGTATCCCACCTAAGTTATTGTAGTCATTGCTTATCTTTGAAAAAATCATTTTATGTCTTAGTTTCCTAAACAGTAAACATTGTAAAAAACACTTTAGTTTCCAAGAAATGTTCCAGTATATTTGTATATCTTTTTGGAAAAAAAAAATTGGTAAAACAATGACAACTGAGGAATCTCAGTGTAATGCAAAGATTAGCTGGTTTTATGTTGTTTGATTTTTGACTATTCCTTTCAAACATTTCAAAATGTATCAACTTATTCAAATCTGTGAACATATTCCTGCCTTTTATTTTGGGGCAATAGTTCTCATAGGTATTAATATGTTCAGAAATGCCTGTTCGTCTATTTTTAGATGATGCATGTATTCAACACTGTATTGCCAGCACCAAGCATAATGTGCAAGACAACAAAAGTTAATATTTGTTGAGTCAATACTGACTCCGCAAGTACAGCAGGAAAATAGTCTCAGTTGTAAATTATTAACAACTGTCTCATAGCATCTTCATAAATTGTTTTATTTTTGGTAATTAAAATATCTGAATTCAGCAGAAACATATAAACTTAAATTTGAAAAAAAGGTTAAGAAATTCACCCAAATTAGAAATTAAGTCAATGTAAAGGCAGTTATCTACTACGTTCTTCCTTAAAACAGATTTTACTTAGTTCTTACTGAATAGCAGGTCAGATGGTGAGTATTCTTTTGAGATCAAAGAAAAATAATCTATTGGGAAAATTCAGTTCATATATATATAGCTCTATCTGTATATATTTTTAAATTTATGCAAATATAATAATATAATATGGATATTTAGTATGTAACTTGCAGACTGAAATAGAGAATTATAACTTTGGTGGAGAGTGTCAATAAAAGTTGTTCATATGCATGAGCTTGTATACAAATTATACACATATAAATAGTCATAAATGGACAATAATAGCTTTTCAAAGAACATTAAACAACTGAATAATTATCTGGATAACTGGAAAAGCTTCCATTTCAATACATTCTAAATAAAATACTTTAAACAGGTATATATTTAAACACCTTCTAAATATGAATTTAACGTTGACATCTAATCTTAAAATATCTTTAGAAAATTTTTGAAATGAACTAGTAATTGTATGGAAATTTTGAAGTAAATTTGTGCCATAACAATCAGAAAAAATTGCACATTCCAACTGATAGAAATGAAGAACAAAGAAGGAATTTTTCAAGCAGACAGAAAATGAAATAACAGGAAGAGATTAAGTAGATACTGCATTCTTTATACCTGATATTTCTAACATAATCAATTTTTATGATGTCTATCTCAGGTACTTAATAAATTGTATGCATTATTTGATCCTGGTTTTCAGTAAATTTAGTATATTTCCATTTACTTTTAGATACCAATGTTAGCTTGCTTTAAGATACCGCAGTGGTCTAAGAGATATTAAGTGGAACAAACTAGAGACCACAGGGAATCCTGCTTTAGCATAATTTAGACTTTCACTGTTAAGGGCTAGAAATATATAATTAGAACTTCACTTCTTGAGTTTGAGAAAAACCATTTCACGTTGAGGTAATAACATACCAGTTTTCCCCTCTTAAATTCACTAAACCAACTTCCTGGTTTCTCCTTTGGCCATGACGAAATTCTCACCTTTGCAAAGGAACAAAAAATTTAGAGAGCATGTGAAAATTTACAATATAAACAGTATTTTTATATACATGTAATTTATTTTCACTAAGACTAAGAAACTGGAGTTCTTAAAACCATTTTAAAATGATACAAATGAGATTATACAAATTAGATTATACAAAATGAGATAAAGAGAAAAATTGTAGATAGATTTTGAAAATGCTATGTAGTGAAAATTGAGTCATTTCGTTTTTGTTCTCTTTGTTGGCATTAAAGGAAAAGGGGAAAGGTAACCGGGTAAAGGAATATTAAGAGTTGTAGGGGACATTGGTGGAACATTCAGAAATCCTTTGCAAAGGAAACTCTCAAAATGTTAGTCAGTGTCAGCCAGCAAGGCAGGTATCATCTTCACTTCATAGCCAAGGGACAGGTTTGAAAGTATTTAACCAGTAACTAAGGAGAGATGCTCACATTGCCATGTGTGTACCTATGCAACAATCCTACATGATCTGCACATGTACCCCAGAACCTAAAGTACAATTAAAAAAAAAGAAAAAGAAAAAAAAAAGGCATTGCCAGAAACAACTCTAATCATTCCCTGCTGGTTAGAATACTCAGAATCTTTTACAGATCTGCATGTATTGTTCTGCTTTGTGAAGAACAGCAAAAAGCATGTAAGTCCTCATCATAGGGAACTTGAGTTATCACTATAAGAAAAGGCATTTTCTGTTTTTCCACATTTCTCTGGAGGCTAGGGGAGCTTTACTATGCTTCCCCACCTGCCAAGTAGGGCTGGGAGGTCGAAGTTGCTTTTTCTCTTGCCCTTCCTACCACTCTTTACTCACAGACTTAACTTTCTTCCAAAAACCATTAACCACACATAAAGCTACTGGCTTTGCGTTAAGGAGTTTCTGTGCCTCTGTACGCCCACATCATTTACTAAGAAGAATGAGATTTATTACATGAATACCAATAAAGACAAAATGTCCCACTTATAAAATGTTTGAAGAATATAGTTATGCTCATGAACAAACTTTCCTTATATTAATAATTTGCATTTAGCTTTGAAGATAGAACTCAGTATATTGGTAATACTATTAGGCAAAAATTAAAGAATTTGTTTAGAGAAACTAAATATTTTTTAAAAAGTAAGTGCAGAAAAGACTCATATGTAAAAGAGTAATTCTTTATAAACTTAGATATTTTGGGTGTAATATGCAGCTGTAAGTTCTATGATGTGGTAATTGAGCAGAAGAACACTATACAGGCACTAAAATTTGAGATTCAGCTGTGCTGTGTCATGGAAAGCCATAGAATCTTAGAGAGCAAGCAGGTGCATAAAGAATACATCTGGGTAAAAAATAAAGAAGAGAAGCATTTGTTAACTCTGTAGATTAATTTGGTGCTTATTCATGTTTATGCAAATGAAATACTCTAATTACTCTGTAAGAAAAGCAGATAAATGAAAATATGACAGTATAATTTTCCTGTTTAGTTCAATATTGCAAAACATGGCAGAAACTGTCAACATTCACCACCAAAACAGATTGATACTTACTCCCTCAGATTTTTTGTCTGGATAAATGCAAGTCTCACCACCAGATGTGAAATTACAGTAAACTTTGAAGGAATCTCCTGAACAACCTTGGTTAGGATCAATCCAATATTCACCTAGAAGTTAGAAAAAATACGTCATATAAAAATTTATTGATATGATTTTTGAATGCATTAGATATCAAATTTTGTTAGAAAGAGAAATAAGACAAATGCATATTGATAGATCGTTTCCCTTTTGAGCTTTTTGTCATATTGGGATATGTTTTTTAATAAAGAGTAATAGTTTCTCTTTTCTGCCTCAGAGCTTTGCAAATGTTTCATGTATTCTACACAGAATACCTTTTTAAAGTTCTTATCATGCCTGTTACTTTTTGGTTTCAGCTTAAATGTCATCTTCTCAAACATTAACATTCTATTTATCCCTGTGCAATAAATTGCATGCATATTGAAATAAGATATACTTGACTCCAAATCTCATAAGTATTATTTACTACTTAAGTAATCTGAGTGATCAATATATTTTCCTCCCAGTTTATTCTTCTGTAACAATGGAGGTGATATTGTATTTACTTAGCCTCAGGGATCATACTTCTGCCTTATTTTATAGCAAAAACTTCTTGCAATAAATGTACTCTCTCTTTGAAGGGGATCCTAAGAAGGACTACTTTATATATTTTAATGCAGCCTGCTATTAATGCCATTGCTGAAATGTTACAGAACATTCATTTGGTGTTATGTGAGTAAGCATGGAAAACAGTGGGAGTAACAAAGCTATTCTTTAGATAAGTGACAATATGGTATTAGTTAACAAGAGTTACTGGGAGCCAAAATTGATATGCATGTAAACATTACTTTGCTTCCTCTGCTGTGGTTCAGAAAATGATACCCAAAGTAAAAGCCTCTGAAGCAGTTTTCCTCTGACCTTTTGCCTTCCTGTCTCTCATCCCTCATTCTCCCTTGAGGCAAGTCATAGAAATTAGAATCCCTTCTCCCCAAAGTGGGTCATAGAAACCAGAACCCCTTTTTTACAAAGCCAGCTATAAACCCTTAACAGATTTACTCTGTTATAGCATGTAGTTACTCAGACATAAACAGTGCAGGAGAGCCCCGCCAACCCCATCAGGAATGTCAGGTGACCATCAGATAAAGGTCAGTCAGTTGTAAACTGTCTCTCTAAAATAATAATTGTTTGCAGCGGGTGCCAAGGAATGGCGGTCTCCCCTTTCCCTCATAGAAAACACCTGAAACTGGTGACCAGCAGCTTCCTTATACAATCTTCGGAGGTGGGCAGTTGGGCTCAAGCATGTGCACTAAGGTGCAAATAGATGGAGTTTAACTGGTAGACAACCTTCCTCTACTTCCTTTACTCAACTGGTAAGGGAAAAATGCCTCAAGTGAGCATGCGCACAACTCCAGTAAACACACTGTGTGGCCCCTTCCAAGTGCTGGCAGCCCACTACACTTGCAGACAGCCCACCCCAAGTCAGGGGAGAAGAGATGCAAACCTCGGAAACATGCCAATACAAACCCCAAGTCAAAGGTCAAACCATGCACTTGAAGCTCTCAAGTCGTTTACCTGATCCTCTTCCAAGTGTACTTTACTTTCTTTCATCCCTGCTCTAAAATTTTTAATGAACTTTCACTCCTACAATCCTTAATATGCCACTGCTAATATAACCTTCACCCACCTTTCTGTGTAACAGCTGGCCGTAAAGAAATTAAAACCCTTATTCCAGAGGGGTCCTACCCCTTACCTGGGAGCATGGAATGCTACAAGAGAGAGGCCAGAGAGAATCTGAACAGAAGGCCTTACTAAGTTTCCCTACTCAGATTAGTACCATTAGGTCATACCATTTTTTGTCCAATAATACATCACATTTCTACACAGCTGTCCTTGCCTTATAGAATCTAAGCATAAAATCAGACAGCTTCCTCTGTATCTTTGGAGGTGGATTCTGAAGGCTCCTATGTCACGTTAAACTATAATCAAATAAATTTTTAATACCTTTCTCTTGTTAATCTTTTTTTTTTATGGGGTGGCAGCTTTGACCTTTATACTGAGAAGCAAAGAAATCAAATACTTTCTACCTTTATAATTTCTACTGTTTTTCATGCTGTCACTTCATTTCAAATATTTGAATTATGTAATTCCACTGGTTACAAACTTTGATTATTTTAAAAGCTCAAATTGCTTATTTTGGTGCTGGAACTCTCAATAATGCAATGTCAACCTGCTTTATCCTCTGCTACTACTTGCATATAAACAGGAAAAGTATTCTAAAAGTCACATAACTTGAATATCTTTTTTAACAAAAACACCTACTTTTTTTTCAGATTACACCATTAATATACTCATGTCTGAAACAAATTAGAATTCTGAGGAAAAAAAATACAAGGAAATGAATCATCCAAGATTTATGTTTGAATTTCTGTATGAAGAACAGTGTCTGGCACTGCTTAATAATACATAATGAATAAATATTTAATTTTAATTAATTAATTAGCACAGGAAAAAATTGATGAAGTCAGTTATATAGAAACTACTGGGAACTATAATCCACAGTTAACTTACCATTCCAAAGATTTACAGTATTTCTTTTACTGCTCAGGTACCAGTTAATCATATGTTGCTTTATAACTCAATACATGTTACCATCTTTTATACTTGATTTTCAATTATGTATAATTGATTATCTTATTTATCTAGGTCAGAAGTCTAAGAATCGTATCAAATAGTCATATCATATGTTCTATGTCCTCATCTAGATGCCATATAAGCTCAAGAGGAATCTTCTGATAGGCCAAGTATATTAAAATTGGAAGAAGGAGGAGAAATTTTCTGGCATAAGCTCAAACGAAATCATCTAAATCCTTTGCTTAAATAATACCAGTTAAAAGTAAATCTCCTTATAAATCACTAAACTAAATGTATCTTTTTCAAATAAACATAAACTTGAAGATGTTAGATACCAGTTTGTATAGGAGCACTAATAATTACCCGTGTTTTACCTTTAATAGACTATGCCTGATTAAAATAAGAAAATTTTTCTGACATCCTTTTTTATGCTGGCAGTTTCTGAACTACACTGAACTTTTCTATCTACATTGAGTTACTTAGATCACAGTTATAACTGTCATTATATAAATGGTAGTGCAAAACAGTAAAGGGGAGACAAAATATTTCAACACAAAGTGGGAGATTTAAAAATCAGATAAAGATACGTCCCTTGCTACTTTAATAATTGTACAAGGTTAGTCAACTAACTTAGCATACCTGAAAAACTTTCTTTCTCTGACCAATAGGTATATAAGGGTTTTGTCAAAGAGTTGGTATGATAAATTATCCTAATTGTTTTTAGTAAGTAAGCTATTCACAGTTGTTTGGGATTCTGTGGATCAGTGAAAGATAAATTATTGTCCCAAGCTACCCCAATTCTTAAATATTCTGTTCAACAAATCATTGCTAAACTGATAAATATATATCAGTTATGATATTTACACATATCCATATTATTCATAGTAATTTAAAATACTAATCATATTAATGTAAGTATTCATATTAATGTGAAATAAGTTAGTAATCATCATATTACAATATGCACATGTGTGTATAAATAATATCCAGTCTGTGATAGTTATTACAAGCAAAGTACATTTGTTAGCTGTAATCATCCAAAAATGATCTTGTCTAATTTAATAAAACCTTATTTAACAGACAAGCATTTTCCAAAGCAGATCTTGATTTATACAGCATAAATTATTTTTTCTGTCTACAAGATGAGAGTTAATAATTGTTTAGTTTTATTTAGAGACGGTATTAAACGTTCAACTAGAATTAATGAGCTGACACTGCACCTCAGAAACTCAGAGGCCCAGTACATTTGCTTTGTCATGTATTATTAACATACCATCTGGGAAGTCAGGATGGCTGAGTTGCAGGTCTTTGCAAGTTCGGGCTGGATTGGTCTGAGTACCCATTGGAAATTTCATATGCTCGATGTCTTGTTTCAGGGAATTGAGGGAACCAAATATTTCTTCCATTCCATCCGAGTAATCAAGAATATTATCACCTGCATCTGCTTGCATACCTTCAGTATGTCTTCTTGTTTTTTTGGGTGACAAGATTGGTAAAGGCTGAATGACTTCACCAGGTGGACCCTATAAAGAAAACAGTGTGAGTGCAATTGTTTCATAAAGTGGAATACTCTGAAGATATTAATTTTTACTGGTTATGTTTTTGTTATAAAAATTATAGTTGGTTTAGCTTTTCAGTAGCTACAAAATTTATGCTATAGGATAGGTTTGTAAATATATAAATGTCATAGATTCTTCTATGATGAACTTAGAGGAGATATTGAGGTAGTTGAACAAGTTAGATGATTTCTGGCCCTTTATCTATACAATAATATAGCACAGACTGGTGGAGATGTGTTATATATGTTACTCTCTTATTCATTAATTAGTCATCATTTGTATGTCCTATGTCCACAACTAGATTTTAAAGTCTCTGAGCATTAGAACAGCACTTTAAAGCGATTGTGCTATCTTGTCAACTGTCTGTTATATTTGATGATAATTTAAGTTATAAAACATAAAACTTTTAAAAATATGTACACATTAGTTTGCTTCAAATATGTGTGACTTAAATCTTTATAAATTCACAAACTTAAAATAAATGCAATCAGACTTGAATTTACATTACCAGCAGAGCTATACCAAATAGATCATATTGTCATGGGTTGAACTGTACCCCACAAAAATTTGTATGTTGAAGTCCTAATTCCCAGTATCTCAGAATGTAATCTCATTTGGAAATATAGTCAATGCCGGTATAATTAGTTAAGATAACATCACTAGGGTTGGCCCTAATCCAATATAACTGATATTCATATAAAAAGGTGAAATTTAAACACAGATACACACAAAGAGGGAAGATAATGTGAAAAGACACAGGGAAAAGATAGCCAGCACAAGCCAAGGAGAGAAGCGCAGAACAGATCCTTCCACCACGGACCTCAGAAGGAACCAACCCTGTGGACACCTTCATTGGGAGACAATACATTTCTGCCATTTGAGCCACCAGCTCTATGGTAATTTGCTATGGTAACCTTAGCAAACTAGTATACACATAGGTGGAAACATTTTAGTTCAAGAAAGAAGACTAAAATTTCTTTCACATGGATCTATATTTTAATTCTATCATTTAATTACTTGTGTGAAGCCTAGAACATTTTAGCATGAATAAAGTGGTAGCTATTATTATTGCTTTTATTAGTATTATTATATATGCACTAGGAAAAAATGTGAAGCATCTGAATTTTTGTCACTATTCCTAGAGTCAAATATAAATGTATCTTTAAGGCATAAAATAAGTTGGCTTCATTAATGTGACATAAAATAGTATATGATTCTCTTGAAAAATTAATAAAAACAAGGCTATATTATACAATTAGGGTATTTATATTTGAAGAGTGAAATCAATTAAAATATAAGTCTTGGCATGTAGACTTGATTACTTAAATGATATAGTTAACATTTCCCATAAAATCAGCACTTTTGACAGGATGTGCTTTTTGTCCATCTTATAAATTCAGAGAAATCATTGGCAGCTACTAGATGCGAATTATCAGAACATCACTCTCGTTAACATCTACTTACTGGAGGCCCAGGAGGCCCTGGAAGACCACTGTCACCTTTCTGGCCAGCAGGTCCCTGATAGAAAGAAGAGAGATGACATTAAATAAAGAAGAGGCAATTAAATAGGTTTTGATGAAAAATTAAAATGTCTGAGGGAAAAGTACTTACAGTAGAGCCTTTGTTACCCTTTGGGCCTTGAGGACCCTAGAAAATGAAAATGCAAAAGCACAGATAAAAATCTGGGGCATTCGTGTCTCTTTGTCATATTTGTAACTTAACCCTACCTTATAATGTTATTTTGTCTTCTACTTACTGGTAAACCTGGAGGACCAGGTGGACCTATGGGACCAGCAGGACCGGGAATTCCCTAGAAAGAGAATAAGCCAATTTAAAGGGATTTCCTCAGCGATTTCATTTTCATGTTTTCATCAAGTTTCATAACATTTCAACATTTTCATAACAACGTATATTATAAAATTTAGAGAATGCAAAATATTTTTGAATGGCTTAAACGTTTTTCCATGGTGAATCTAAAAATTAATTTGTGCAAAATATTCAGAATTGTTCCCATTTTGCTACAATATCGATGAGCTTTTTGTTTTAAATCTATGTATGCATATGTGTATATTCTGTATCTCTCAGAATATGACTTACAGGTGATGGGAACTTAGTACATATTTGTTTAAATAATGTTTGACTACAATTTTTATGGTTTCTAACAAATATTTTAAAAACGTATTTACTCTAAGGCTAAATAAAAATCTTTAAGAACATTACTGACTTAAATTAGAATTAAGACACTAAATTCTCTTTTTTTCATACTTAAAGCAGAGTGTGTGTGTGTGTGTGTGTGTGTGTGTGTGTGTGTGTGTGTATTTGTTATCTGAAAGGAGTAGAAAAAATAATCTTTCTTTTTACTCACCCCATCCCCTTTTGCTCCTGGAGATCCTTGAGTTCCAGGAAGCCCTCGGTCACCCTTTTCCCCTTGTTCTCCTGGAGGACCAATCAGGCCAATTAAACCAGGATGTCCCTTTGAAAAACAGAGAAAAAAAAATTAATAATATGTAAATTACTATCTTCATAAAATTTTAGTTATAACATATTTGCCCATTATATTTCCAAAGCATAAAAATGAACAATGCTGATAAAAAAAAAATTAAAATAATCCTTCTGAATGAAATATACAGTTAAGAATCACCCTCTCATCACCTAACTGCATATTTTACTGCTTACATGAAGTGAGGGCTTTATTAAACGTTGGAAGTATTATGAAACAAAATGCTTTCTACAGATATCATTTTCATTGCTCATTTGAGGAATCTCTCAACCAATAATGACCATCTATAATATTAGTTAAATAAATAACAGAAAACTCATTATTTTAATAAGCATCTCATTTAATATGAAGTAATTTCTATTCTTCAGAGACTCTGCAATCTTTAAAAGGCATTTAAAGATTTTAAATAATCCAAACAATAATAATACCATTTTTAAACAGGCTTATTTCTCTAAGTACATGGTGCAACTCAGCATAAATTCTGGGAGATCAGATTAGTATCTGAAAGATATTTCTAGTTTAAAATTTTTAGTTTCATGTTTAAAAAACATAAAAATATATATTTTGTTATTCAGTCTATTTATTTTCTGAATAGTTATTTTTAGTATAACCATATGCTTTCTCCATATGGTTGCTATAATGGAAACATGAGAAGATATAGCACTGAATTCTTGCATATTTTTCACTATTTGCGTATTTTCTCCCTTCTAAATACATCTGGGAAGCTCAGGATTAAAGCTTTTTTCAGGGTTAGAATGATGAAGTTATTGTTTAAAAATTCCTTTGAATGATTTCAACCTGCAAAAGCAACTGCCTGGGCAATTAGTATACAAAAACATATTATTTTATTAATAACACATTCTTTTATTCTCACCTTTTCACCCTTGGAGCCAGGGTCACCTTTAAGACCAGGTAAGCCAGGAGGTCCCTAAATAATAAGAAAAAATAAACAAAAATATATAGTAGGTACGAATTAGAGAATCCTATGACTAGTCACAAAGCTGCTTTGGTTTTGAAAATATGGAGTTGAAAATAGTAATAATGAATGCTTTATTTTTTAGGCTTCTAAGTAAATTCATATATTTAAAACACCATGGTTTAATTTGTAACCATAGTATTGATAATTTTAAAGAAAAAAGGTAAAATTAGAAATAGGACATGGTCTATATGGCTTTTTAGTTGAGAAGAAAGTGTAAATTTTTAAATACACTAATTTTAGGAGGGATTTCCAAATTATATATTCAGCCAGTCAAACATTTTTATGTTACACAAATTTAAAAGGTTATAGTATTTTCAGCAAAATTTTTATAAAAACTTTTTGACAATTAATTGATCTTTGATAACCACAGGAAAAAATTAGACAAAATGATAATACACTGTTTGGTTTGTATTTAAATAACCTCACTTGTACATGTTAGAATGATTAATAATAATATTCTACAGAATAAGAAAATTTCTATGTATACTAAGTTAAATCATGGAACTCTGTAATTCTTCTAGGGCATGGCTAATTTTCTGAAATCTGATTTAAATTCTTATTCTTCATTCTCTTGAAATTAGATATCTTTCACTACGATTACTGGAGAGAGACATATACTAAGAATACTTAATAATCCCAATAAAATATTCTACGCATAATACTACTCATGAGTTAGTGATGACTACTATTTTCTCTTAGCTAAACTACATAACATTACAAACTACATCAGGATGGTACTTTCAGCTGTAATTTCTAAATTGCATCTCATATCTAAATGATTTATGAAATTAATAATAAATTTATTTTTATATAAACATACTTCTATCTCAATAATTTCACTTTAATAATTCAAAAGTAAGACATGTATCTTTTAAAATTATATTTATATGACAATTATGGCATGACTTTAGCAACTAACTCTTTGTCCTGCCCCCGACAGAAGGAAATTTTCATATTGATGACTTTGGAACTAACTGTTTAATCTACAAATTGTTGTACTCTAGGCCAGGCACAATGGCTCTCACCTGTAATTTTAGGAATTTGGGAGCCTGAGGTGGGAGGATTGCTTAAGCCCAGGAGTTTGCAAGGAGCCTGGGTAGCATAGCAAGACGTGTGTCTACAAAATAAACAAGGAACAACTAGAATTGGTGGGGTGCACCTGTAGTCCTGGCTACCTGAGAGGGTAAGGCAGGAGGGTCAATTGAACCCGTGAGTTTGAGGCTTCAGTGAGCTATGATCATACCACTTCACTCCAGCATGGGTGACAGAGGAACACCCTATTGCTAGAAAAAGTAAATAAAACAAAAGAACACACCACACCAACAAACCAAATTGCTGCACTCCAATTTTGAAGACAACACAAAATACAGTCCTTGGTGTGAAATTATACAAGTGAAACTATGCAGGTAACAGATGCTGTCAGACTTGGTAACTGATGCTAAAAAACTATTTTATGTGACTCATGAAATTAGGGTCATGATAATCTAGCTATGTCACTACTGCTTGCCACAAGTAAGGCACCCAGCAGCAAAGCATAGTGTTCACAAGGTTTCTCTATGAATTTGAATTATGCTGATAGAACTGAATTATCTCAACTATCATTTTAGCAAGAATTTTTATTATGGCCCTAGGACAGCAAATTGTTTTAACTTTTACCAAAATACATCATGAGTCACCACTATTGTATCTTCTACAAGGCTACCATGAGAAATATTTCCCCCATCTGGAAACACTGTAATTTTCAGTTTAAAGAAGCACATTATATCCTAGTCCATAATTTTTGTGAATTTAAAGCATTAAGAACTATGGATCTGATCCAAGAAGTGTGATGTACTAGGAAAAGTATGGGTTCAGAATAGCATAGGTCTGGCATAGAAACCAAACTATCTTCTTAGCTACTTTAATTAGCTGGACAAAGGGAGCTTCAGTTTTCTCATCTACAAGCTGGGGACTACAATTCCTATCTCATAGAGCTGCTGCAAGAGTATGGATGGGCCCTCTCTATTCCTGTTTCTGAAGCCTACACCTCAAATGGAAATGTGAATCTCAGGAAGAGCAAGAATAGTGTTAATATAAACTAGCCCTTGTGTAACAATGGTATTTTGAAAAATTATTAGATATATTTATGTTTTTTAATTCATAAATGAATTTGAAATTCTCTAAGTATTAAAGTGGACAATTTCCCTATATTATCCAATTAACAATAGACAAAAGTTATTTTCATAGAAGCACATGCAGTTTGTTTTTTTATTATACTTTAAGTTCTGGGATATATGTGCAGAACATGCAGGTTTGCTGCATAGGTATACATGTGCCAGGTTGGTTTTCTGCACCCATCAATTCTTCATTTACATTAGGTATTTCTTCTAATACTATCCCTCCTCTAGTTCCCCAACCCCTGACAGGCCCTGGTGTGTGATGTTCCCCTCCCTGTATCCATGTGTTCTCATTGTTCAACTCCCACTTATGAGTGAGAATATGCGGTGATTGGTTTTCTGTTCCTGTGTTAATTTGCTGAGAATGATGGTTTCCAGCTTCATGCATGTCCCTGCAAAGGACATGAACTCATCCTTTTTCATGGCTGCATAGCATTCCATGTTGTATATGTGCCACATTTTCTTTATCCAGTCTATCATTGAGCATTTGGGTTGGTTCCAAGTCTTTGATATTGTGAATAGTGCTGGAATAAACATACATGTGCATTTGTCTTTATAGTAGAATGATTTTTAAACCTTTAGGTATATATCCAGTAATGGGATTGCTGGGTCAAGTGTTTCTGGTACTAGATCTGTGATGAATTGCCACATTGTCTTCCACAATGGCTGAACTAATTTACACTCCCACCAACAGTGTAAAAGTGTTCCTATTTCTCCATATCCTCTCCAGCAACTGTTGTTTCCTAACTCTTTAACGATTGCCATTCTAATTGGTGTAAGATGGTATCTCATTGTGGTTTTGATTTGCATTTCTCTAATGACCAGTGATGGTGAGTTTTTTTCATATGTTTGTTGACCACATAAATGTCTTCTTTTGAGAAGTGTCTGTTCATATCTTTCACTCGATTTTTGACGGGTTTTCTTTTTTTTTCCTGTAAATTTGTTTAAGTTTTTTTGTAAATTTGTTTCCTGTAATTTTGTAAATAAGTTTCCTGTAAATTTGTAGATTGTGGATATTAACCCTTTGTCAGATGGATAGATTGCAAAATTAAAAATTAAACTAAAGAACTTCTATTACAGCAAAAGAATCTATCATCAGAGTGAACAGGCAACCTACAGAATGGAAGAAAATTTTTGGACATGCAGTTTTAAGTGTGGATATGCTGAATAATAATCTTCTAATAAGGGTAAAATTACTAATCCTCAGAGTCAAATTTATATGAGTTTAATTATATTCTCTTTTGTATAAGAAAAACAATCATGCTACCCTGTTAAATCTCAGACAGACAAAAAGACCACAGGGAAATTATCAAATTCACTTTCAAGTAATCTCCCTTTTATCTTGGATTTTGCTCTCCACAGTAAAAACTATATAAACAGTGAAGCATAATACAAATGTGAATTATTATCATTAGTTTTAGATATGCTACAGATAAATACTGTGAACTTTCTCATCTCATTCTAATAGAAAAAGCTAAAATGGCAAAAAAGAATTACTAGTGATTCTAATTGCTGAAGCTTATGAAAAATATATTAGACATTAGCTGTGTTTTAAATTCAATAAAAATCCTTTCCATAAATATTATTCATGAAGAAGTTAGAGATAATGAGTATTAATTTCTCTAAGCTAATAATCTCTCATAACATTACAAACTACATCTAAAGATGAATTTGCCAAACCAAATCAATTTTTATTTTCATCAGCTGGAAATAGAAATTGGTAACATTATGATATTGAGAGCAGTTATAAATGACCCTCTGAACCTGAAACAGATCAAAAACGTCAACTCTACATATAAAAATGTTATTCCAACTGTGCATATTTTCTATTTTTCTCTTTGGGATAGTGTAAATTGAAAACCCCCACGGAAATACATTATTCATACGTAATAAAGTGAAAGGGAAAACGGGAATGATACATTCTTTAAGTGTCTAGAATATGCCAAGCAAACACTTTCCCCTGCAGTATTATGCTTTCTGGAATATTTGCTTTGATCTACATTTCAAACATCTAGTTCATTAAAATTTAAAGAAACTGCAGATCCTACACTTTATTTAAAAGATAAGACTGTGGAATAGTGTTTACTCTGGTGAAAATCAAATACTTTGTTATTTAAACCTTTTTAATCATTGTAGAATGCTACCCATATCACTCTTGTCTACAGATGACTTAAATGTAGTATTAAAGAAATAAACTGCAATTCAGTACCCCATCCTATCTTTTATTTAAGTTTTTAGTTTTGAAAAAATAATGCTATCAGATATTTTATTTATCATGTTATTATCAAAGGAAGAAATGTGTGATAATACTAAATAAACTTGTTTGAACATAAATACTAAATCATTTTTTGGCTGCATTGAAACAAATAGATTCTTAAAAGAATATGAAACAAAACAAAATAAACACTTAAAACCAAAACAGATGTTAATTCCGACTTCAAAAAATCAAATACATTTTAGTTTTTAGATCGACTAAATCATACCAATTTTGATTTTGTATCAGAGGGCAGAATTTAGATACCATCATTCGTCTCTTTAAAACCCTCAATTGGCCTGGCGTGGTGGCTCACGCCTGTAATCTCAGCACTTTGGGAGACCCAGGTGGATGGATCCCTTGAGCCCAGGAGTTCAAGACCTGCCTGGGAAACTATCAAAAACCCATCAGTACTAAAAATGCCAAAAATTAGCCTGGTGTAGTGGCACGAACCTGCAGTCCCAGCTGCTCGGGAGGCTGAGGAGGGAGAATCACCTAAGCTTGGAAGGACAAGGTTGCAGTGACCATGATTGTGCCACTGCATTGCAGTCCCAGTGATAGAGCGAGACTCTCGCAATAAATAAATGAAACATTCAATCTTATTTCCATTAATGTTGGTAGACTACTAATATAGTAGTATAATTCTACCAATACAAAATTCGAATGAAATTTTTAAAAAAACTTTAAGAAACCCTAATAAAATTATATGACACCAACTCTAACAGAGTTCCGCTTAAAAAAATACTCGAATAGAGTACTTTATATAGGCTCATCATCATCCTTAGCTTTTGATTAGATTCCATATATGCTATTAATCTTTTTTTTTCTTTTTTTGAGAAGGAGTCTTGCTCAGTCGCCCAAGCTGGAGTGCAATGGTGCGACCTTGGGTTACCACAACCTCTGCCTCCCGGGTTCAAGCGATTCTCCCCTCAGTCTCCCAAGAAGCTAGGATTACAGACACGAGCCACCATGCCCGGCTAAGTTTTGTATTTTTGTAGAGATGGGGTTTCACCATGTTGGCCAGGCTGGTCTCGAACTCCTGACCTCAGGTGATCTGCCCATCTTGGCAGCCCAAAGTCCTGGGATAACAGGCAGGAGCCACTGCACCCAGCCCATATGAACTATTTATCCATCTTCAATTCCATACAGTGATCTAAGTACACATTTGTAGTGTATGTCTGTGTGTGTGTGTATACCTAGATACATATGCAAATGTACGCATATGTTGAATTCATGTTTATAAACAAGTTTTTGCCATGTGCAATATGTACTTTTTAAAGTAAAAATTAAATACTGTATCATCTCTGACTCTAGCAGAGATGATAACATAGTGTGGGCAGACACCAAGCAGAAATCATTTTAAGAGTTTTAAAATATCACTTTGTTTTACTCTATAACAAAGAATTTCATATCCAGAAGCTTCCAATAAAATTGTTAAACTTATCTATATGGGTAATGGATGCTCTGTTAGACATTTCAATTGCCTAATTAGGTAGCTGCCAATCTGGAGAGATGAAAGTAGGTAAGTTGTACTTACTGAAGAGTTAAGTTGTATTTAAAAGTTGGGGAAAAGGGGAATTTCTTGGTAGCCTTATCTCACCAGAAGAAACACTACAGTAGGTAGTTACAGGCAGCTTCTAGAAGGGGAAAAGAGACCTAATACGTACTTGTGGAACTCCAATGATAAGCAAATTGAAGCCTGTGTAGATTTGGATATGGGTGTGAATATATGTTACACACGGAGAGAAGAATTCATTATAGAGAAACTATTATAGCTTTCATGCAGACTAATTTCAGAGATTAATAGAAACCTCTGTGAATTTCCAAATTTCTGTCATTCTCACACCCACTATCTTATCCACAGGTAAACCTCTCTGTTCCTTCTTTAATAATCATATCCTATTTCTAAACAGGGAAGTGTCCCTAGAGGAAATGATATTTAAATGGTCTGACTCTGTGTATATCTAGTATCCTCTGCCTGAGTCAATCACAGTACTTAACACATTAACACTCTTACCTGTTGTAAGTATGATAGTACTTGTTGATTTCTTCCATTTGCTTTAATAGTCAACAACTTATATACAGGTTTATTGATGATACACATGGATGAATGAGGTCAAATTTCATTACTTTCTGCTAAGAATATATAATTGATTGTTTTTAAAAATATTTATCTTTATTTCATTCATTTAATGATTCTTGATTTGGTGCTAGTAGTGCTAATCAGTGATATAAAAATGATCTACAAACAATTCATTTAATTAACCTAAGAACTCCATGGGGTAGAAGATATCCATATCCCAATTTAACTCATTTAAACTTTACAAATATCATCAGACAGAGGCTAGCAATATTTCCATTTTAGAAATGAAGAACTTAAAGCTTAATAAAAAAGATAACCTTAACTAGTAACCATAATAAGCTACTTCTCACTCTGATTTAAAAATTACCTACCAAAATAGCTTTTTCTTAGTTGAGTTGAAAGGCTCATGAAATTGCCATAAATGGCATTCTGAAGATGATTTCTCTGCCCATCCTCACCTCATGAAGACTAAGGTAGCATTCTCTTTGAGATTAGTTATCACAAGTCAAGACTAATTAAAGCTACGAAAAAAGCTACACATTATAATTCACATTGTAACTACTCTCCAATAAAACAAGCAGTCAGAATGAGCTGCAGTCATGCAGGTCACTTCTGATGCTTGTCATTCTGCTTTACCTAAAGGATTTGGAAATTATTCTGTCCTTTTGCACTGTAAACTTGCATTAATTTAAGAGCCAAAAATACAAAAGTTTGCATGCCAAATCAGGTGGTATGTCAGAAGGTTTTATTTTTAATAGTAGCTGAAGGAAATCTCCAGCATTGTACTTTTTATTTCATCTGCAGAAAGGTCAGAATATTTATTGGAAAATGTGAAATAACAAGAAAAAATCTCTGGCAAATTTTAGGGTGGCATTAAGGCAAGGTATTTTTTATCCAGGCTCTGACTCTGTGCACTTATGAGTTTATCATCTCTAAGGAGAATATTCCTAAGTAGTGGTACAGACATGGAGCTGATCCTCATTCAACCAGGGCCCTTTTCCTAAGCTCATGAGATCATGGGCAGAGCTGATATCTTCTGCTTGAAATCTACCAAAATTTGATAACTTTTATCTACTTACTAAATAAGTGATCTTCAAATTCTTCAGTGAAAGTTTACATAATCTCTTTAAAACTTATAAAATATTTGGTAGGTATGCTAGAGGAAATTGCTGTGGCATCTTTGTTAAAAGGAATAACCAAAATTCTTCCTGAATGAATTGTGAATCCCAGTTGCAATGGCTTTCTGCATATGATTCTGTCTCCAAGATAATTAATTTATTTATGATAAGAGGCATTTGAATAAATTTTAAAATATCATATAGGACTTGACTTAACTAATACTCATCACACATACAGAGTACTATATGTATTGTTTGCCATTTTGATTAATCACTTCAAACTTAACCATTACTAGAAAATGACACTCACAAATCTCTACCATAACGAATCTATCTATGCAGCAAATAAGCCACCTAGTAAAAATTTATTCTAAAGCGCAAGTCTTTTTTTCTCACTTTTTGCTCAAATTTGTATCAAGTATAGCCTTAGATTCTATAATAAACTCCAACTATGAATACTATGCCAGTCAACAAAATGCTTTATTGCATTTCTCAAGCATGTTTGTACACAGACTTTATAATAGCGATCAAGCGTCAGTGTTACAGTAGTCATATTTTTTTTCACTGAGTTTTATTGTTTTACATTTCAGGCTGTATGACTCACAAAGAGAACAATTTATTTGGTCAAAGAATCACTGTATGCTGGTGCCAGCATACTTTTTAAAGTGAAATGCCAGGAAAATAAGTGTAACTGCAAGGCTTTTAGGGAACTGTCCATCCTAGGAAAAGCACTGGCTGGATCATTAGTGGCATTTTGTTCAGAGTGGAAATAATCTTTTTCATCCAAAGTGCATAAGAAAGAAAAAAATCTTCTGATTAAGCAGTTTATTTTCCATATACCTATCATTTAGGATTACTTTCCTCTAAGACAAAGTAATATACTTCTTGGAATATTAGAAATAATACAAACCAATTTATAAGCTAAAATTTCAAAAATTCTAGCTAGTAAACAATTTTGTTATTGAAATTCTCACTTTTAAATGACTGAAAAGATCTTACTTACCATAGGGCCAGGTGGTCCATCTTGGCCTGCAGCTCCAGGGAGACCTTGTTCTCCCTACAGAAAATAAAAATGATTGATTTTTGAAATTAATATAATAATGAATATTTCTTTTATAAAATTTTAGAAATACAAGAAGAAAACGAAGCAAATATAACCCTTAAGTTCCACCATATGGAAGACACCTACAAATATTAAGTAATTTTGGGTCTTTTTACTATGTCTATATTTCTCTATTCACATACACACAAATATATATGTGTATACATAAACATTTCATATCACTGAAATTTTAATTAGTTTTGTTTTCTCTTTATAACTTAGTGTTTCACCATGAACTTATTAAATAAGTGATATACTTAAATATTTTAAGAGTATCTGATATTTTTACATATTTACAGAATTCCCCAAAATCATCCATATAACTTATGAAATAACACCAACATAAGCACGTTCATTCATAATTTTTTTTTAGAAACAAAACGTTGTTTTCAAAATGGCATCTTTTTACCACAGATAGATGCTCACCACAGGGCCAGGGATGCCCCGAAGACCTTCTGGACCAGGCTTCCCTGCAGGTCCCTGAGGACCGACTGGGCCGGTTTTTCCAGGAGGACCTTCGGCACCTGCTTCTCCCTGTTAGGAAATAAAATACGGAAGCACACTAATGATGAGAAGAGACATTTTACTATTTTATTAAATGTACTGAAATAAATGTTGATCAGTTTATGCATGACATTATCAAACATAATGCCTATTATATAAATAAATATATGTATCTAATTCTTTTTACCTTAGCGCCTTTTTCACCTTGTCTTCCCTCTGCACCTGCAGCTCCAGGAGGACCCTATAGATGTGAGATTTAATGTAAAACATATATCACATATTAATTTGAGGATACATATCAAAATATGTATCACATATCACACATGCAATAAAATATGTATCACACATCACACATGTATCACATATAAAAGAATGTTAATAAGAACTTGTTTAAGAACGCCTGTAATCCCAGCACTTTGGGCGGCCGAGGTGGGCGAATCATGAGGTCAGCATTTTGAGACCAGCCTGGCCAACATGGTGAAACCTCATCTCTATTAAAAATACAAAAAATTAGCTGGGTGTAGTGGCTGGCACCTGTAATCCCAGCTACCTGGGAGGCTGAGGCAGAAGAATCACTTGAACCCAGGAGGTGGAGGTTACAGTGAGCCATGACTGTGCCACTGAACACCATCCAGCCTGGCGACATAGCAAGACTCAGTCTCAACAACAGCAACAACAAACAAACAAAAACAAAAACAACAAAAAACACTAAAGTTTAATTTGTAACAGATTAATAAATTGTAGTTTTCTATCATTTGGTTTAAAACACAGTAATGAAAATCAAAACCCATTTTATGTACAAATTTCCTCTTAGAATGCTGAAAAACAGCACAGATTAAATATACTACAGATAATCACTTCACATCAATATAAAAAGCAGCAAAAATAAAGATTTCAAAGAAACGCTGATGAATTAAAATCATGTGTTAAATACTGAGATATCATTTATTATGAGTGTACAAAATACTGAGATATCATTTATTATATTTTATTATTAGAAAATTATTTAATGTATCAGATTTTACTTGTATTCTCATATGTTTTTTAAGAGTGGCCCCTTTCTTAATCCTAGAATATGAATATGTTCATTGATTCTTACAGGATCACATAATAAGTAAAGAAACACAATATTTTAAATTATGATGGTCGATAGACACAGTATTTTCATTTTTGAGAACAATGTAATTCGCATAAATAAGTAAAATGAAAGTCAATATCACTTTTGAAGTCCTAATGTTAGAAGTAAAATGGAAAAAAAAAATTTACACTTTAGATGCCATCCAAAAGCATGAATACAGAAAGACTGAAAAATAAACTTACTGATCTCCAGGAAACTGTTTTTCATTATTTCCATCAGACTCTCTTGTTTTCTATTTGTTTACTTCAATTTTTATAATAAATTGTGCTCTAAATCATTTACTGAGGCTGGGTTTGGTGGTTGCAGACAGTAGTCATGGTGGTGTTAACTGGTGAGAATAAAGTGAGGCAGGATAACTTTTCCTTTTCAGATGCCATGTTAATATTCTAATGGTGAATATATCCCAAACTTTTATATTGTATTTTAAACTGAGTGTCAATAGAGGTGGATGATGGGAGGTTGCTTGGTGAGTACAATGTGCATGGCTTCAGTGATGCATGCAATTTAGGCCCAGACTTCACCATGATGCAATATCAATATAGCAAATTTGCACTTGTACCCCATGAATCTACACAAAAAGTAAAAGTGAATGAAATGAGTATCAAGCACTTCATCGATTCTATGAACTCCATAGAATTTCATGAACTCATTTTATCTCAGAAGGAGTCAATGATGACATCCTTAGTAATTATTCTCTCAATATCATTCCTATAACTTTATCTGTTATTAGACATTCATTGTAACTCAATTCAAAGAAAAGAAACGTATAAATTCTATGGGAAGTTTCTTGACTTCCTATAGATATGTTAATCAAAATATATACATTAAAATTTCAAAGGACATCTTTTAAATTTCATATTTATGCAAAAGGAATTCTGTACTGAACCATGAATTTCAAATTTGTTCTATTGTTAAAATGTTAAGCCAGAAATTATTTTGGTGTGATATTTAAAATAATAACATATGCAAAGTAGATACAACAGTCATAACGATTATTATTTTGGAAATAGAAATAATGTTATTCAATGAAATAATAGATTTTCCTTATTCAGTGACAGTTTTTCCTTAGACTAGTAACATAATGATATGTGGTCTTAACCTCAAAAGATTGCATTTACAAACATGAAGGTTATAGTAGAGAAGATTTATCAATACCCGGCTTTTTAAAAAGCAACCCATCTATAGCTATTGTCTGAAAACCAGAATGAAAACATCACCTTTACTTCCAAGAAGAAAGAAAATCTGAATTAGAAGAGCCTTAAGAATTTCAACATAACTAAACGACAACACAGAACTAAATTCCAATTAAAATAAAGGGTTCTTTGTCCCTAAATAATTTCTTCCTTCTGTGAACAAATATCTGTCATAGCAAAATTTTTTTATTAAATGACTTTGTTCTATTCTTTTTCTCATTTTTTCAATTTTACTTATTCCTTATATTTTTTTCCAGATGACAAAAAATTAAGAAAAACTAGGATGAAAGCGGATATACTTTCTCTGAGAGTAGTGAGTGTCCTTTAGAGAAAAACTCATGTGTTCCCCAAAAAGCATGCACTAAAAACTTAATCCTCAACACAGTGCTGGGAGGTAGGAACTATAGGAGGTGTTAAGGCCATGAGAGCTTATGTATTGATTAATAATGAATATAAAAAGGCTGAGGCGCCCGGGCATGGTGGTTCATGCCTGTAATACCAGCACTTTGGAAAGCAGAGTCGGTGGATCGTCTGAGGTCAAGTGTTCAAGACCAGCCTGGCCAACATAGTGAAACCTCATCTCTATTAAAAATACAAAAATTAGCTGGGTGGGTGGTAGATCCCTATAATCCCAGCTACTTGGGAAACTGAGGCAGAAGAATCGCTTGAACCCAGGAGGCGGAAGTTGCAGTGTGTTGAGATCACATCATTGCACTCCAGCCTGGGTGACTGAGTGAGACTCTGTCTCAGAAAAAAAAAAAAAAAAAAACCTGAGGCTGTGAATTTGATATCACTCTTTCTTGCTCGCAATTTGTCCTTCCACCTTGGCATGACAAAGCAACAAAGCCCTTGCAAAATGTGACCACTCAATCTTGGACATCCCATCCTTCAGCCAGTAAATCTGTGTTCACATGTGTGCTCTGTGACAGTTGCACAAAGCAAAGACAATGCCTATGGACAAATTCTTGTCCCAATAATTTATTCCTCATACATTTGCATAAATGGAGGGGGAGAAACAACCTGGTGAGCGCTTGTTTTACTTTCATGAAGTGAATGAGGGTTCTTATTGAAAAATACCTCATAAAGCATAAATAACACTAAAATAGGTCTTAGTTAATTCTCCACAAGTAGTTACTGTTATAAAAGATTTTTCTACTCATGAGAACTATTCTTCATATAAAGCATCTAATGTGATCTTCTTTACACTATTCAAGTTTTACAGTATGATTCTATACTTTGCTAATTTTTTCCACTCATATCACATTTAAATATCCCTTAAATATCCCTTATAGTCCAGAAATCAGCTATGCATATAAATAACAAGCAAAATTAAATCCCTAAGGAATTAATAGAATTTACACAGAAATAGTACAGACACAAAAATTAACAAATAGTACATTGTAAAATAAACAAAGATGAGATCAGTGTACAAAATATGTACAATGATTCAGTTTGGCAGTACAGAGGATTTTCCTAAAAACCTAGTCTCTGATCTGAATCTTACAGTGTGGGTAGATCAGAGAAGGATGGTTTCTACTAAGGCTTTACCTTCTGATCACTCAGATGCATGCTTAAAGGAATATAAATGGAAAGTACAGACACTCTTTACCGACCTGCTAGTAGTTCACTTAGGCTAGTAGCTAAGCATCTGTGCATTTGTCTTGCACGATGATGTGGCGACTTGAGATTTGGGGAGGAAAGAAGAGAATTCGAGAAAGGGAGAGATTTGGCATATGGAGATCTTAATTTTTTAATTTTAGCAAAACAAACTATGCCAAATTTAGTATAAAATTAGTTATTTGGATAAACAAACATTTTTCAACATATTAAATGAACCAGAATTTTTGTTTCCCACGTTAAAAAATTTTAGAACAATTTTTCCAAACAGTATTAAAAACACTAATATTTAAAATATTTTAGAAATAAATAAATTTGATTCAATATTTCAGAACCTTTAATACTCTTCTTGGACTCTGAGTCTCCTAGAGGGGTATATAATCTCTGTAGTGATTCCCAATTTAAATGCAGACCTTCTTTTACTAATGACCTTACTTGGAAGGCATAGTTTTGTACCAAACAGAAATTTTAAGTGGATTTATGATTTATTTTGTTATTACAATGTATTTTCTACCTATACATTTCCATAAGAATTTTTCAAAGGATTTCGTAAAAGAAAATGTCTGAATTTGAAATTCGAATTAATACTATATATATAATACTAATCCTGGATGTATGTCTGTGTATATATATATATACACTGTACATTCATATACACGGCACATATATATATATATAGTATATGATATATATGATGTGTGTGTGTGCATAGTAAATTAAAACTTCATCTGTTATTGTAATCAATTAATAATAACAGTTACTGTTTTAATTTTTTATTATGAACTTTCCTTTGGCAATAGGAGCTGAACTCAAATTTCCATTTAATACGTGCATTTTTGGGTTATAATGTTTAAATTATTTTAGTCAGCTCTAGATTTTTTTTTAGTGAAAGGGTATGGAAGCAGCTAAAATGATAACTTTAGTATTAAAATTCCATGTCTTATTGAAACAAGCTGTAAAAATCTGCTGCTGCCTTAAAGAAATATACACTCATTCTCAAGTATTACAAATGCATGACAGAAAGTGCATGTACTACAAATGATAATTTGTAATTCTCCTACTTGTTTAATAACCATTAGAATTTTCTTGCCCAGTATCACTGCCACTCACAACATTGTGATCAATATTCTATTAGGAAGTTGTATTGTCATTCATGCATTAGATTCAATCACAGATAAAAAGTGGTAATAGTTTTGAACACATTTCTTGTCATTGCTACTTTTGTCATAAGATACTATAGAAAAAAGGTGTTACTTTTTTATTGTTTTCCACAGTGGGAAAGTAAAGATCTGAGAAATGTTAATTTCCACAAAATATATACAAAGCTAACTTAAGATTAATATTTCTAGATGAACTAAATGGAAAACAGATTGTAAGTCAATTCTGTAGTCAACCAAACCACAAGCCTGTAGAACAGATATTACCTTACTGCATATGAATATGTTCTATTTCCACAAAAGTGGTATTAAATCAATTGCTGCATCAGACATTACTGACTGCTGGCTGAACCCAAAGGTTTGTGGTGACAGTATTCTCAAATCAGTTTCAATTCATAGAATTCACTCTGCATTATACGCCTCTATGATTAGATGATTTATGATCACCCATGCTATAGACAAAGTGACAAAGTGACCTTACATATGTACAGTGTATAAACAGAGTGATCTCCCTTATATACAGTGCTTTCATTTTTCTTTTAGACACAGGGTCTCACTCTGTTGCCCAGGCTTGAGAGCGGCGGTGTGATCTTGGCTCGCTGCAGCCTCAAACTCCTGGGCTCAAGCCATTCTCCCACCTCAGCTTCTGAGTAGCTGGGACTACAGACTCATGCCATTGTGTCTCGCTAACTTTTGTATTTTTTTGTAGAGACAGGGTTTTGCCATTTTGCCCAGGCTGGTCTCCTACTCCTGAGCTCAAGTGATCCTCTTCAGCTTCTCAAAGTGCTGGGATCCACAGACACGACCAAATACCTCCTTCTAAATTGACTCATAGTTTAATAACTTTATTATTTCTTAAACTGGTCTTAAATCTCTATTGTTTAACAGATCCATTCTATTAAAAAATATGTGCAGTTGTCATAAATTTAAATACTTCTGTTTTTGGCAATTGTTCTCATAGGAAATTCTTTACCATATATGTCACAAGAATTTGCACCAAGGAATAACTAATTTATATTATTATTGTAAGTATAAATTTCTTTAAAATTAAAATATACTATATTTTGAAAGTGCAGTTAATTAATATTCTATATCCTTTTTGCATGTATATCACCAAATTAGTTCAATATTGGTCACCACTGAACTCAACTGACAAAGCATAATTCAATAATAAACAAAACTAAGTTTACGATTAATTTATTGCTGATGTGCTTTCCTTTAATGTATACAACTTGGACATCAGAAGAAAACATTTTACTCCTTTTTATCTTTACCTTTTATGTAATAATAAGATTATTTAGTTTATAAGTAATACCACAATTTGAAACCCTTATTCAATGCTTAATAATAACATCCACTGTTTGAGATCCTGGCAAATTCAAGTATTAGGCTTTGTGCTTTAAATATACATTTTCTTAATTTAATTTAGTCCTCACTTCAGCACTGTAAATTAGTTGTTACGCCCACTTTATAAATGAGAAATCTCAGACTCAAATACATTAACTTATCCCAAGTCACATTTGTAGGTAGCAAGGTTTTGAAACAAGTTCTGCCTGATTCTGATGCAACAGCATTCCAGTCTACTTTGAAGTGAAATTAAGACAAAAGGAGTGTCAGTTTATAGATTGCAAATGATCTCAACAAATAATTTGGGCTTCAATTTTTGGGTTTGCTTTTTGTTTTTTTTGAGAGAGGGTCTCCCTCTGTTGGGCAGGTTGGAGTGCAGTGGAACAATCATGACTCACTGCAGCCTGAACCTCCCGGGCTCAAGCAATCCTCCCACCTCAGCCTCCCAAGTAGCTGGAACTACAGGCAGGCACCACCACATCTGGGTAATTTTATAAAGTTTTTGTAAAGATGGGAGTCTCACTATGTTGTTTCAGACTCCTAGGCTTAAGCAATACTCCTGCCTAAGTCTCCCAAAGTGCTGGGGTTACTGGTGTCAGCCACTGCACTTGGTCTGTGTTTCCATCTCTTTCTTTTTCTCTTTTTTTCAAGCTAAGCCACCTATTTGTTTAGGTTGAGGTAGAGCTATTGACTAAATAGTGTTGTAGGCTGTAAATTAAGAGTGCAAGCATTAATTGCTAGTGTTAAATCAGAACAAATCATGGTTTTAGTAATAAGATTGTCGACATAAGAGTAATTTTTCACACCATTACAATATATTTTACTCTGGTGAAGAAAATAGATTATTATGTAAAACAGACAAAAGCAATTAAGCATGCCAGTTTATCCAAACCTAATATAGAAAACAATTTAACATATTGTGTTAAATGGCTTTCAGTTTCAATTTATTGTTGCCATATTTTAAAACAGAAAAATCTGCATATTATTTCTCAGTCGAGCTGACCTAGGGTTGATTTTTCTGCTACATCAAAATGAATGTGAATAGCTTTGTAAGCAATGCATAGCCACCACAGTCCTCATGTTATTATTAATTCATGAATACAAAGTATTCCAATTTTGTTTACAAAGTGACTAGAATGGATTAAAATAGCTCATCATCTTTCTATAAATTATAATTTAAAAAGAGAGGATAGAACAGTACTAAAATTTGTATGAGGTTATTTTAAAATAATTTATCAAAAATCAAAGCAAACTCAATTAACACACTTTCTAATAATGCTAAAGAACATATACTAGAATGACTCAATATTATATTATTTTAGGCTTTCAACATGCAAATGCATTAGATAACATAGCACAGTATCATTAACTTAGAAGCTTCCTCCATACCACTTGTAACAATTGCAATCCACTTCTTTCCACAGAAATAACTACCATCCTAAATTTTTGTTAATCATTGCCTTACTTTTCTTGATTATGTTTACCACTTATGTTTAAATGTTAAATATGTCCTTAACAATTTTGCATATTATATAAATGAAATAATGTAATATATCTTTCCAGTTCAACATTATATATGCACACATACACACACGACATATGTATACAAATACACATATTTATTCTGTTTGACGTTTAATATTAGATTTTGAGATTCATCTATGTTATCCATGCATCTGTAGTGTATTCACTTTTATTGCCTATAACATTTTAGTTTTTGAATATACCTCAATTAACTTATCTTGTCTATAGTTATTATGAACAAAGATAACACAACATTCTTCTTTGGGTCTTTTGGTGAATATGTGAAAAATGTCATCTAGGATATGTGCTTAGAAATGGAATTACAAGATGGTAGAAAAAATTCATGTTAAATTCTATTAGGTAACATAGAACTACTTCCCTAAAGTGGCAATACCCAGTAATTCACAACAAGTAATCTTCACTGGTTTTTGAAAACATTCTTCCTAATACTTCGTTTGTCACAGTATATTTTTGTTAATTGATGAATGTGATACAGTATCTCAATGTAATTTCTGGCACATTTTCCTGATTTCTAAAAATATTTTTTCCTGTTTCATGGGGCATTTGTGTCAAATACATTTTTATTCCTTTGGCATATTTTTTCTATTGTTTTTTCTTGCTATTCTAATTTGTGAGAAATGCTTAGATATTCTAACAAATTATTCTGTGCAAGTTTCCTGTATATTAATAATATTTTCTCCTAATCAGATCTTTTTTGTTCCACTGCCTTCTAAGTATTTCTGGATAAATAGGAAATTATAACGGTCACACATTTGATACATCAGTCTATTCCTTTCTGGTTACGCCTGTGTGATCAGAATTTATGACTGAAGCTCAAAAATGTATTCTCCAATAATTTTTGCTAAAGTATTTCAAAGTTTACCTTTGACATTTATGATTATAAATCAACTGGCATTGAGTTCTGTGAAATGAGACAGACGAGGCATATTTAATCTTTTTCTATATAGAAAATCATTTCTCCCAGCAGAATTTTTTCAATAGTCTATCCACTTTTCATTGATGTGTAATGTCCAATTTGTTACAAGTGAGGTTTACACATACCGTTGGGTATTTTCTGGGCTTTTTCTTCAATAACACCATTGTCTATATATCTATATAAAAATCAAGTATAACTTTGCAAATAAATTATCTTAATTTCTCATTATTTACCCATGTTATCAATGCACTTAACCATAATTTTATTTTTTTAAGTTTTTTCCAATTCCTTTTAATCAGGGAAGTTAATCATGTTGTCTAGTTAGAAATATTGGCAGGAATGGGGGTAACATAATTTTTTCTATTTTCTAATTGTATTTGACATTTACATCTAAAGAAAACTTTACCAATTGCTTACAATTTAACAGTATCATATATTAATATCTTTATATTAATAAAATATAATCTTTAATATCTTTATATTAATAAAAATATAATCTTTAATTTTTGATGAAAAATAATTATTGATTATTGCTATAATTTGGATATTCCTCCCCTCCAAACCTCATGTTGAAATTTGATTTCAAATCTTGACAGTAGAGCTCAATGGGAGATGTCTGAGTTATAGGGATGGATTTCTCATCAACAGACTAATACCCTTTCTGGGCAGGGGTGAGTTGCTTCTCACTCTGTTAGTTCCTGAGATAACTGGTTGTTAACAAGTGCCTGGCACCTCCCCTGCCCCCTCCTGCTTCCTCTTTTACCATGTGATTTCTGCATACGCCTGCTCCACGTCTCTTTCCACCATGAGTGGGAGCAGCCTGAGGCCCTGACCAGAAGCAGATGTTGGCAACATGCTTCCTGTAGAGCCTGCTGAACTGTGAGCTAGATAAACCTCTTTTCTTTATATGTTACCCAGCCGCAGGTGTTCCTTTATAGCAACACTAAATCTACTAAAAAAGTAAGCTTCAGGTTCATAAATCAACAAATAACTAAACTTGGGTGTACATTATATTTTCATTAATATACTACTATATTTTACTATAATTATTTCTAACATATGAAAAAACATCATTCATTATAAGAGACAGGAATTAAGAATCAGGGATTAACTCATGTTTTAAAATTATATCTCATTTAAATAAAAAATGCAAAGGTCAAACATAGATGTAAATGAATAAGAAAGCAAATACATGAACTTTCTACTACTCACAACTACGTTGGTGTTGTTGAACAAAGATATAATCTAACTCTCTGTGTATGTACTGACTTTTTATGATATTTTCTCAATTCCAGAATTTGGGAGAGGTCTTCCTAGAAGCCTGAGTTATTCACTAAAATTATAATTATCGATTCCAAAGTAGTAAACACATACATATTTTTAAAACATCCTATAATAAAGAATAAAAATGTATTGCATTGTCATGATTTAAAAATTAGTAAATATTACTGAAAATATTTTGAAAGTTTATAATATTAAGAGTGTCAACATTATTATATCAAAATAGTTTCACACAACAGCTTAATAGTTTCAACATACAATATTTTTATGTGATAGTTATAGGTTTGTATATAAGTTGGGTCATATTACTATTCTAAAAGGAGGCTTGAGATTAACTGGTTCACACCTATATGTACCTTTTTTAATGTTTCCATTAATACTCTTTAATAAGTTATTTTAATAACTTTAATAAGTTATTTTAATAAGTTATTTTATTCATTTACTTAAAAAATGTTTCAAAAATATTCAGTTGTGCTCAAAATGAGTGATTCATGTGACCCACCACTGAATGCCTAAATAAATGAATTCACTCCAAATCTCTCACTCTGTAGTTCATGAGAGAGCTCTTAACACGTCACCATGTTAAGAGAAGTCATCTCAAATATCAAATGGTAATTAGTTACATTTATCAAAAATTATAAATGTGCAAATTTTTGACATATTTTAAAATGAAACTAGATTAGATAGGGCTTGCCGAGAATTTGACTTGAGTAATGAAATGAGCTGAGAAGCTGCCAATATATATAATAGAATATTCAAAATCAATTTTGATATAGTTTCTCCTTTTCTAGTTGTTACCATGCTTTGAAGCAAGGTTTAATTTCCTCTGTACAAAAGCAACATGCCTTATACTTGTATGTTGATTATCTTTGAGCTCAGAAGTGTATAATAACTGTGCCATAACTCAGAGCCACCACAGCAACAGTTATGATGTGAATACTTTTTCTTTTATTGTATTACATGAGTCATCTTATATTCAGCCCAAACCTTGGGTTGGTGTTCGGTCCCCTGAGAAACAGAGAATACACAATTTTCCCAATGTAATACAGGAAATAACTGGTGAAGATCGGTTGAAAGTCAGCTATTGTGACTGCATTGTTCTACTAATCACATTATATAGTATCCCACCATCTGAGGCCAGGGGAAAGAAACTAAATGATTTCTTGTTGTTTCAAGAAGGATATAAACCCTTTCCACCATTTTATATAATTATTCTTCTAAAGTTCTGAAGTAGTATAACGGATACTTATGCATCACAGTTTTATGAGCAGTTGGACTTCAAGCAGAAAGAGGCAACAGATATCAAAAATCATGTTACACTTTCTAATTACTTTATAAGATTAACAGCCCCATGGTTGTTTGGGGATAAATCTATACTGAGACCGTGCTTTGGGGTTGTAGACAAAATAATAATAATAATAAGAGAAAAGGTAAAAGAATATACTTGGCCAATGAAGAGCAAATTGTGTTCAGAGATGAGTTTTTATTATAAATTAAATTTATTTTTGGCAAAAACTAATGTTTGTAAATATTGATTCAAATTTGTATTGCTGAGAGACAAAAGTAAAACCTATTCACATTCTGTTTAATGTGAGGGTATTTGGTGTGAAAAATTCCCATAAAATAAAGATAACATTAGAAAACAGTAGTGGCCCCAATTGCTCTGTGTCTTTGGATTACTGAAGAAGGAATCAGCCTGAGAAATACATTTTGATGTTTATCATATATTTTATTTATGTGTTGATTTGAAAATAGACCGAAGGAGGTACAGAAGAACACTGTAAAGTGAGATAGCTGCTGAAGGAGGCAGGTCTGCTGAGATTGCTTTATTATGAAAATAATGCATCAGTTAGAAAAGATTTACAGTAAAGTAAATCTCCTAGGGTCTTTTAGGGCCAATATTTACAGCAATACCTATTTATTTATATTTTGCTTTAGCACGTCATTAAAATATTGTTTCCGAGTCAGAGAAGTTTGACAATGTAAAGCAATTTAACATTATATACTGATTCCTGAGCTCATTCTATTGATACACTCAGGTTTTTACAATGTTTTAAGTTAGCACTGGACTTCTGACAGCTCATTCCCTGTATTACATCAGAAGTTAGTGTTCAGGATATTACCAAAGTCTTTAATAATAAACTACTACATTTGTACAAAGGGGTGATCTAAGCACAGAGGAGTAGAAAACTTTTTAAGTAGAAGCTGTTTTTCTCATTTTTATTGTGAAAGTAAAATAGTTAGAATATATTCTATTTGAGTTATTATTTGGCACATTTAAAAGCTGTTTTTACGACTTACAATATTTTTCATCATCTTTATAACATGCTCCCTGCAGCTTACATACATTATATAAATTTATATACACGGTGACTAATGTGCATATGTTTCAAATAAAGAATTAAAGAAACTTACTCTTTTTCCAGGAGGACCTGGTGGGCCAGCCTCACCAGATGGACCAGGAGGACCCTATAAAGTACATATAAAAAAATACCTTTTATGAAATTGTATATTATTTTGTGGCCCACATAAATTTTTAAAATCTTGATGGAAATAAACCCTCTTTCTTCATTTCCACATGTCAATATTTCCTGGAAAATAGCCCTATTTCAGATACCTAAACTTCTGCTAGATATTTATGGTTAGAGCAGGTAAATTTACTTGGTAAAATTATTCATAGTTATAATAAATCAAATCAAATTATCTTTATGTAAAACTGTGTCCTTTTAAAAAGTGCTAATTTATATCTGGCAAGCATTAGATAGGCAAACTAGTTAATTTAATCATATGGTTAATAATTCCATCCACATCACATACATTTGTGAAACCATAATACTATCACTTCTAAATTTCTTCTTGTCAAAACTAAAATTCTATGCCAAGCTGTATATAACATGCTGATACGGTTTGGCTGTGTCCCTACCCAAATCTCGTCTTGAATTGTAGTTCCTAAAATCCCCATGTGTCATGGGAGGTACGCAGTGAGAGGTATTTGAGTCATGGGGGTGGTTACTCATATGCTGTTCTTGTGATAGTGAGCGAGCTCTCACAAAATCTGATTGTTTTATAAAAGGCTTTTCCCTCTTCACTTGGTACTCCTCTCTCCTACTGCCTTGTGAAGAAGGACATGCTTGCTTCTCCTTCCACCATACTGTACGTTTTCTGAGGCCTTCCCAGCCATGCAGAATTCTGAGTCAATTAAAACTCTTTCCTTTATAAATTACCCAGTCCTGTGTACTTCATAGCTGCATGAGAACGGACTAATACCATGCTGAGATATGATCCACAGGTCTTATCTATACAGCATAAGTCTGTATGTGTGATAGCAAAACATCTAGTGGGAATGGCCCCAGAGACAAAATTGTGTTGGGGACAGTTGTCTTTGGCTCCAAAGTGAGTGCCCTCCCTTACTTTCTCCCTAAGTAACTACATGTGGCCAAAGTACACTCCTGTATCATTCCAAATTTTTTTTTTTTTAAAAAGGCCCATACTATGTTGAGAGTTCATTTAGGTTCGTAATTAAAATAATTTATGTTAATCATGGGACAATAACTTGACCTTTTTTCTTTTGGTATTATTAGTGTTTTAATTTTTTAACACAATGGATAGATATCTGAATTTGATATAGTATGACAGTGTCATTAGTATGATCTGATTGCTTTTTTATTGTAAAGACTGCTTATATTCCTTAATTTACATCAAATAAGAAACACTCTATGTAAGATTGATTTTTAACTGGAATTCAAATTTTTTTTGATAATTCTTTCAGAACAAGTGCATACATATAAAGCTATGTTCTTGAAAGGTCAATTCGTTCTGATTATCTCACAAAATGCCTTGAGACTATGTAAAGACTAAATAATAATAATAATAATAATAGTGTATTTACTCACCGGTTGACCAGGGTCTCCATCTTCACCCTTGTCACCACCAATACCATCTTGACCCTATAAGAAGCAACAGAATATGAAGAAAGATTTATCTTAGTATCAGTAAATCACACTACTTATTAGGAAAAAGGTATGGTAGACAATCTCTTGAGATACATCTTTAAATGGACAAATAAAATCATTATATTCTTTTAACCGTTTTAAAAAAATATTGTGGTACCTCTCACTCTCCCCACAAAAATCTGTAAAACTGCTACTATTAATATATCCAATTTAAAATACAGTATGCTCTTTATATAAGGAAGAAAGAAGATATTGTTAGTGTACAATGCCAGGGAATCCTTTCCCCATGAGCAAATATGGTACAGTTTGAAAAAGGATTTGCATTATAGAAGAGAAAAGAAAGCAAAGATCCTGTACCTTTGAATTAATAATAATAATAATGCTACTCAGATAATTTGTTTTTACAACTCATGAAAGTCTAGGAACCTAATCCAACTCTTGCACCTATGTTGCATAAAGAGCTTAATCATGCAACAATGGTGCAATAGTCTCTAACTATATGGATTTTCCTGAAGTTGCAATTACTTTTTACGTTTTCTTTTTCTTTCTGTTTTTCGGAGTTCACTTAGGTAATTAGATTTTTCTTTATTAACAATACAGAAATTGGAAACATACCCATGAAAATCAGTTCTTAATTTTTCCATGATACTTACTGCAGGGCCAGGTTCCCCAGGAGGACCAGGATCTCCAGGAAAACCAACAGGACCCTAAAATGATGTTTTGAAAGAAAAAGAAAGAAATGAAAAACAAATTTTTATAAAGTTAACGACATGTTGGAAGTTAAGAGGTTAATGTCATGGCAAAATCTGCTAGAATATTTCTCTTCTCCTGCCAAAAATTTAGCAAAGCACCATGGCATGTGTGTACCTACACAACAATTCTGCAAGATCTGCACATGTACCCCAGAACTTAAAGTACAATTTTTTAAAAAAAAATGTTAAATTGAATAGATGTAACAAATAAAGAAAATTCTAATGAATTAATTCAATTGAGAATGCTTATGAATACATGAAATGATGAAAAGTCAGATTTAGCAACTATGGTCCAGAGTCTCAGGAATATTAATCTAAGAAAAGCTCAAAGGTGAGTATGGCATAAATGCCACATGAGAGGTGACCAAACTCACTTACCGGGTTACCCTTAGGGCCATCATCACCTGGTGGCCCCTTGGCACCAGGAGGTCCAGCAGCTCCAGGTGGACCAGCTTCACCTTTCTCCCCGCTTTCTCCTTTGGGACCCTACAAAATGTTTAAAAAAATAAATAAATAAAAGAGCGTTATCTTACAAGTTTTGCGTAACAGTTTATTAACCTTGGCACATTGGGCCAGACAATTTTTGCTGTGGGGAGCTGTTCTGTGCCCTTTAAGAAGCCTTACGGTATCCCTGGCCTTTACTAACTGGATACCAGCTCTCCACGTTGAAATACCAAAAATGTCTCCAGATATTGTCAAATGTTTCCTGGTGAGCAAATATACTCCCAGTTTAAACTAATTAGAATAATGTAGTCCTAATACAATTCAAAAATGTTTATTTAAGGCAGCAGGACTTTTTGTTTGTTCCTTTTATGGACAGTTCATCAAAGAGAATGTGTACAGTAAACAGCTCATAGTTTTAATGTTCTAACTTAAGCAAATATGATCTTTCAATTTGCTTATGAGTCTACATATGCAGAGGATATGCACAGTTATTAAACAAGGCTTTGTATTTGTGATAATCCTTAATGATGTGGAAAGGGAAAGTAAAAAATTGAATCACAGCTAAGAGTTAAATTACATGTTTATAATGCTGTAAAAACAAATTCCAAAACCAATAGCACACTGTGTTAAAAGAACACAGTACTTACACCTATGCCTGCTTCCCCAGGAGGCCCTGGGTTCCCTGCTTCTCCAGGTTCACCCTATATAGAGAAGATAAAATTAGTATTAGAATACAGAGATATTTTACATTTGTAAAATTCAAATGTGATCATATCATTGTAGATTAGCTTTAAGTTTTTATGTTATTTAAAAGGCATTGAAAAACTTTAATAACAGAAAGAACTTTTTCTATTAGTGACCCAGTGCTTTTATTTCTCAGGTGAGTAGATAGAAATATACAGGCTTGATGCTGTAGTTCTCACTGGTTAGTAAATAGTCAGCATATGAATCCAGATTACCACAAAACCATCATAACAGACATCTGCATGTTTCTCACATTATGTATTTGCACTGTATTGATATTCATATTACAATCAAGTTTATCTAGTAAACAATTACAAATTGTTGTTTAATAAAATATAAATTCATTTCTCTTAACTACAACAAATCAATAGATGACTTGGTAGTATATATGCTGACATTCTATAGGATTTGTTTAGTAGAAATCTACAGTACTTAAAGGAAAGACAATAATTTTAAGATATGCAAAGGTAGTTAGACGCTAATTAAAACTGCTCCATTTGAGTATACACATAAATGCCATAGCCTTTATTATCTCCCTGTTTAGATGTTGATGACTTTTTTTCTACCCCAGTGGACTAATAAATAAATCTCTTTAGTAGGTTTTAGCTATGTTAAGTCTGTTGCTAATGCCTCACACTTCAAAATGCACAAAAAATACAACATCTTATTAAAGTAATCACGTAACTAAAATAAAACAGTACATCTATTTACTACATTTCCACTCAAAAGCAGTCACACTAGTGGTCTTGGCAATTCTGAGGTGTAAATTGTTATTTTAAATAGAAAAATAAGTGAGGCCTAAATTTCCCTTATTTTTTAACTCTAATATTTCCTGTATTCCTGACACAAACCTACAGCTCTTAAGTAAATGTGTCATATTAAATATAAACCTAATTTCAGGACAAAGACAATTTTGTGTACATAGCTTCTTACTCTGAGAATATACACATATTTTAAATTCTTAAATCACCCACTTAATGGTGGAGACATTAAGTACTTTTCAAGAATTTCTTATCAGTAGTGTGGTGTGTAAATTATTTCCTCTCTCAAGATGAACAGCAAATATTTTCAGAATTTTTGGATAAATCTCACAAGTAAAAGATTGCATTTACATTATTTATAAAGGAGGAATCACTCATCTATCTCAGTGTAATGGAATGATATTTTAGCGATATTTCCAAGAGCTGGTATTCATATCTTAAAAATGAAACAAGTAGTTTGGCATTCAAATCAATTGTAAAATGTCCATATTAAAATATTTATTTGGAAATATAAATCTATTAAGCTTGTACATTGAGCATGTCATTTTTCACATAATCAGAAAAAAAATCCTAAAATTCACATGACACCAAAAAAAGAACCTTTTTGCCAAAGCAATCTTAGGCAAAAAGAACAAAGCTGGAGACATCAAAATATATGACTTCAAATTATACTATAAGACTATAGTAGTCAAAAAACATATTTACAGCAAACTAATCTTTGACAAAGTTGACAAAAACAAAGAGGAAAAGACCAACTTTTCAATAAATGATGCTGAGAAATCTGAATTAACTTAAACAAAAGAATTAAACTGGACTCCTATCCCTTACCATATACAAAAATCAACTCAAGATGGATTCAAGAATTTAAACATAAGACCTGAAACTATAAAAATACTAAAAGAAAACATAGGGAAAACTCTTTTGGACATTGGTCTAGGCAAATAATTCATGACTGCGACTTCAAAAGCACAGGCAAAAGAAACCCCCAAACTAGACGAATGAGATTTAATTAAACTAAAAAACTTCTACACAGCAAAAGAAATAACTAAAATGTTTTCTTATGCACCACATTAATTCATGGTTATATCACAGAAAGTTAGAACTACAGAAGAAATAGCTAAAATATTTTTAGTAACCCTCTACATATTTTGTTGTGCTCTTTTCATTCTTATCAACTATAAAGACAAATTTATGGATATTGTGGAAAGATTATTTTCTTTTTTATTAAATGAGGGAAATGATATGTGGTAAAAGATGGGTTTAAATTATCTTAGAATTTAAGAATGTGCTTTCTAATGATAAGTGCATGAGGTGATAAAAAATTTAAAATATCCTCTCTTTCAAAAAAGAGGATGAGCTTTGTACTACAAAGTCTCATTTAAGAATGATACATTAGGCCAGGCGCGGTGGCTCACGCCTGTAATCCCAGCACTTTCAGGAGGCTGAGGAGGGTGGATCACGAGGTCAAGAGATCGAGACCATCTGGCCAACATGATGAAACACCGTCTCTACTAAAAATACAAAAAAAAAATTAGCCAGGCCTTTGGCACGCGCCTGTGGGAGGCTGAGGGAGGCTATTCGGGAGGCTGAGGTGGAAGAATCGCTTGAACCCCGGGAGGCAGAGGTTGCAGTGAGCCGAGACTGTGCCACTGCACTCCAGCCTGGCAACAGAGCAAGACTCCGTCTCAGAAAAAAAAAAAAAAAAAAAAAGAATGATACATTAATATAAATTTGTCAAAATACATGAAAATTACTATTTGGTATGTTAGATCCAAGTGTGCACAATGTAAACTGACAATTAGTTAAAATGAGATTTTAAAATTATCTAAAAATATTTCATTTAAAATACTTTTAAGGAAGGTGGGACAAAAACACAAATCAATAAATCATTTCAACAAGACTAATGTTATATAAATTGATCTATATTTCTAGTAGCACAATGCTACAAACTATTCATTCTGAATAATAATAACTAATTCAAGTTTATCATAGATCACTGGTATATGAAGGAGATGCTAGATCATGAAGTCATCACTATTTATTGTGTAACTATTTACCTCAATATATAACACACTTGTTTGTGTACATATCCCTTCAGAAAGAACAGGAAATTACTCTGTATGTACAAAGTTATAAAATACGTATTAAATCTTAAGAAAATTTCCTGACATATTTCCTTGTATTGACAAAACTATTTTGAAGTGCAAAAGCCACTTATAGCACTCATAGCAAATATACAGTACATGAAAAGCAGGTTAAATATATTTAAACAAAATGCAGCATGACTAAAAGATACTGGCTTTTTATTACTCATTGTCAGTGCCTGGAAATAAATATTCCATTATAGAAATGGGAATATATTCAGCCAGAATCAAGGCTGATGTGAGAAATTTGTAATCTATAGCAAATTATGCTATCCTAGATTAAAAAAAAAAAAGAAGATAGAGTTCTGCTTCTATCCTGCTCTCCGTCACATAAAAATTTTCAAAAGAAAGGAGTGAAATTAAAACTGTGTTTTTTAGTGTAACACATTTTCACTGGGATTGATTCAGAATGATTCGGATTGACTGAATTATTCTTCTATGAGTCAAAGTTGGCAAAGAGTTACTATAATACACAGGCTTTAAACTAAATGGAAACGATGTGGAAGGAAGTTTCTCAGAACTCTAAACATCTGGCATTCATGTCGTTTTCAAGAGTAGCACTGAGATAGTTACAATCTCCCCTCTGCATTCAAAATCTTTGGAAAAAAAAAGTAAGCCAATACAAGCTAGCAATCCTAGAGACTAGCTCCCACAACAATTTAGTCAGCATTAGAGCCAAAAGGAGATCATCCAAAAAGAAAAACGTGTATGCCTTGCTGTCATTTGTTTGACGTGATGATGTCCTCAGATACCAGTGCTCTCCCATAGGAGACTGAGCACAATGAGAAATGTTTTCTGGGACAACTGAATCCAACGAAAAATGTGTTTTCTATTTCAACACCAACTACCAGAACAGTTTCAATGCACAACATTATATTTAAGAATATAAAAAAGACAACCAAAGAATGCAGTAAGAATTAGATAATGAGTTAAAAATTCTCTTAATCAAATGATAAAATACTAGAATACAAGCGCTGGGCTGAAGCAAATATCAAAATATAATAACATAATCTCATCTTATTACATTTCCTTTTTCTGAGAGTTAAATGCTTTAATTAAAAAATAAATTTAAGTATAATATAAAATATATGAACAAACTTGAGACCAAGGAAGAGAATCATTTTTAAGAACATGGTAAGTCTACCTACTGATATCCTTTAATAATTAGCAAATTAAGGAAATTTTTAGTGTTTTCACTGCATAATATATAATGTTATAATTCTTCCTTTTCTAAAAACTGGTGGTTTATTTTTTAAAGCAAGCTAATATCAATGATAATTTTCTTAAAAATTCTTAAGAAGTGGGTGTGAATGCATAAATAAGAAATCAATGAGTCACTGTGACATTTTTATACAAGGAAGAGCAGATTTTTTAAATGAAATCATGTTTACAAGAAAAAAAGCTATTCTGAGCCCAGATATTATGGCTCATGCCAACTATTTTGAAAAGTGACAAAGATAGGTCAGAGTATTAGTAATGAAAATGTAACTCAAAATATGACAAAATGAATGATTAATTCCTTTGTGGCTTGAAGGATTTTTTTTTTTACTTCCTTTTAAATCAGTTACATCAACCAATTTCTTCTATTTAGAGTACTGAGTATTACTAGACATTTGTGGACTGGAGTGTATCCTAGTTAGTCCCTTTCTAAGGAAAAAATGTTGATGAAATTACAGGAATCCACTAGGGCTCAGCTCTCTCAGCTTATAAATGTGGATATTAATGACACCATAATGGTGAGGCTCCTGCTTAGATTTAAAGAATTAATACCTGCACTCATTCAATATAATAACAGGCAATCAAAATACAATATTTCAAAATCATTTTAACTTTAATTTTTGAAACTACTAGATGACATGTGAATCATATAACTATGTAAAATGCTTAGAAACACACATATTAGAAGTACTTAAACTACTACTCAATATTACTAAAGTACTTAATTCATGCTGTTTCAAACTGTGTGTCACTAACATCTTTACCTTTTCTCCAACACCACCAACCGAACCAACAGATCCTGGAGGTCCTTGTGGTCCCTGCAGTGTAGAAAAAGGAATGTAATTATCCAAATTCTTACTAAAACAATGCTTTTGTAAACATATATCTAATTGTTTTCAAAGAGAGAGAAATAGATGCGTAAGTATTCTGAGTCATTTAAAGAATGAGACTAAAAGATGCTTGAATTGAGCTGTCAAATGTTCTGAATAGCAAATAATTTACTATATTACAATGATTTTCAAATTCACCATAATTTTGAAGATAAAGAAGGAGACTTCAAGCTCTGGTTGATTCCTGGAACATAATTTCAATCTCTCTGCCAATGGAATAGTCAGATTGGTTTTAGGTGATGATTTTGTAGTGAATCAAAATTTTGACCCTGGTTAAGAATTACATAATCCAGGCAAGAAACAAACCCTTTATAACATCTTTTAGCTTTTAAATTACCTAAGAAGAATTGACATCTAAAAAATCATTTAATTACTCTGTTTCTAATCTATTTTTACTCAGTTCTGGCCTGCCAGAATTAAAAGCAGGTATTAAAGAAGAATAAAGAAAATGAAGCCCATAGAAATGAAGAAAATATAGACTTCTTCTTTGTGAAAAGTTAGCCAGAAGAAGAAATATCATCAAAGCCATAGATCCATTAAGGGTATCAATAAGATAAATATGGCATTATATTTCAAAATCTTATAATATTGGAAGAATTTTTAAGCTTGGAGAATATCATCTTTATACAATTGAGAGAAAACATTTTACATGATAAAAGGTATACCTATCATGTACGTATTGCTGTACCATTATATAGACTGAAAATACAAAATGCAAAGCTTTTAGATAAAATCCACTGTTAACAAGTGCATAAGAGTTATCATATACAAGGCACAGTCTAAGTATGTTGGTTTGAATAATGTGGTAATTATAATACCTACAACATTATAACATTTCTCAGTCACCAGTAAATATATATTGAATGGAAAATGTGTACCTGTGTCATATTTGCCGTGATTTGTTCACTATAAATTCAATTTGTTTCCTTTTATAATGAAGTGAAAAGGTGACCTTGAGTTCTTAACCACTTAATATTATACAGTAGTGTGATTATCTGCATTATAATTCACAGAGAGCATCTGCTATAAAATAATGACACCTATATAACTTGAAAATAATTAACATCTATTTCACAGTTCTTACATCAGCTCCATTGGGACCTTGAGGGCCTCTTGGGCCTGGAGGACCAGGTGGACCCTGTAAAAGAGAAATACTGAGGTTTACAAAGACTAAATTCAAATGTGTTTCCAACATTTTCATTTTATGGCTAAAAAAACTAAAAGAAGTTGAAGCCTGTAAAAACTATTGTTAGTGAAGCATATCAAGGTTGTAAGTCATCCTTATGGATACAACATCATGTTAGCAAATGAGCCTTTACACATAGCTATGAGGAAATTAGGATTTCAGAAGAAACAATTTGATTAAAAAATGGGCCAAGAAAGTACACTGCTACTGTCTGATATAATGTATTCACAATATAACTAGAAATATTTTATGCTAGAATATATTACAACATAAAGAGAATGTAAAGTTGTAAAAAGAAATGGTGCTTGAGTAGATATAGAATTCATTAACCAATGGAAGTATTTTTTGTTTATATGTACTTTAGCTTTTTCTATGTCAACTCTTAGGTTCTATATGCTAGAATTGAAAATAAGAATAATTATTTAATTTCATCATAAAAAACAATTCTCTCTCCTGGCAGTGCATTAAAATTAACTTGGAATACATTTTATAAAATACTGATGCCAGAACCCCCTACCTCAAAGTTGTAATTAAAATAGTCTACAGTGAATTTATTTTTCAGTATACATAAGTCCATTTCACTGGACATTAGTATTTTTAAAAGATCTCAGTTTATTCTAATACCATGGTTGAAAAGCTTGTCTATTATTATCTATTACCACCTAATTAGGAAGAATGTATCAATGATTCAGGAACCATGGTAATCATATCTAGAAAGGAACTTGCTATTTATCTAATACTGCTTAGAAGTATGAATCAGTGAATGCACAGGATCCAAGATGGCCGATTAACAATAGCTCAGGATTGTAGCTCCCAGTGAAAGCGCAGAGAGCGAGTGGACGCCGCACTTTCAGACGAATTTTTGTTGCCCACAGACTAGGAGATTCCCGGCGGAGGAGCCACACGGGTCGCCAGCGCGACTTTTTTGGCCAGCGCG
>CAUYLG010018747.1:0-31846 GCA_963573385.1 Cacajao melanocephalus
GCTCAAAGTGAGAAGCGAGAGCAGACCCGTCAAGTGCACCAGCAAAGATACTGCACCAGGCCAGAGCAATGGGTGTCTCACAATCTTCCTCCTCCCCGCCACCAGCCCCAATCTGGGAAACTGGCAAAACCTTTAAAATCAACCCAGAAAACTACACAAAATTTTTCAGAATAGCATCAGGGAGTCTGGGAGCTTAAATCAATCCATGGATCCATAGACAACCCATGGTTACCAGCTTACGGCCCCTGCGAGAGAGGAACGTGTCACATCATAACTCCGGGAGTCAAACACCACAGAGCAAACCTGCAATCCACACGGCGCTTTTGCAGGGATGCAGAGCTCTCTGCTGAGTCTAACACCACACAGCAAATGCGCAATACACATGGCGCTTTTGCAGGGATGGTGAGCTCTCTGCTGAGTCTAACACCGCACAGCAAACACGCAACCCACATGGCGCTTTTGCAGGGATGCGGAGCTCTCTGCTGAGTCTAACACCGCACAGCAAACGCGCAACCCACATGGCACTTTTGCAGGGATGCAGAGCTCTCTGCTGAGTCTAACACCGCACAGCAAACACACAATCCACACGGCACTTTTGCAGGGATGCGGAGCTCTCTGCTGAGTCTAACACCGCACAGCAAATGCGCAATCCACATGGCGCTTTTGCAGGGATGGTGAGCTCTCTGCTGAATCTAACACCGCACAGCAAATGCGCAATCCACACAGCACTTTTGCAGGGATGCGGAGCTCTCTGCTGAGTCTAACACCACAGAGCAAACACACAATCCACACAGCACTTTTGCAGGGATGCGGAGCTCTCTGCTGAGTCTAACACCGCACAGCAAATGCGCAACCCACATGGCGCTTTTGCAGGGATGCAGAGCTCTCTGCTGAGTCTAACACCACACAGCAAACACACAATCCACACAGCACTTTTGCAGGGATGCGGAGCTCTCTGCTGAGTCTAACACCACACAGCAAATGCACAATCCACACGGCGCTTTTGCAGGGATGCGGAGCTCCCTGCTGCAGCTGCTCACTGGTCCCGGGTGGTCGCCACACCGTCCTCTCTGCAAGCAGAGGTTGCTGGGCAGTGCTGCCTATGATAGAAGTTGATGTATTACTTCTATCAATACGAAGTAACACGCCAATATTTCCCACACTGAATTTTAGAACAGTCATTCACACAGCAGAAGTCCTATGACTACCAACTGAGAATGAGAGTGTCTGACTTAGGTTCTCAGTATAATTTAGAAATGACAAATGCAAGAGAACCGAAAAAAACAGAAACGCTGAGTGAATTTGAAGCTGTTCTATGAAAACTCTGAGGGAGGCATTACAGGAAGCCCCGGGGAGATGTGGCTCACGGATGTGCCTAGGTTTTGTACACATAAACAGTAAGGAGTGAGTTGAGATGAGCAAAGCGAAGGGACATCATTCACCGGCTGCACCGTGGCACTCATGAAATCAACGTTATGGATCCGATACCACATGGACCCACTCATTGTCTACACTCGCAAGAGAGTGTCCGTCCACCCCGATGAATCCAGATGTGTCGGGATAGAACCCCTGCCGGTCCCTGAACGAAGCGCTGTGCTCACTATGCCTTCTCTGTAAACACAGGACAGCACCATGCTCTTACCTGATGCCAGAAGAAATCCCCGGATAATTCTGACTTGAGTTCCATCTTCAGACACACCCAGAATTAGCACACTTTCAATAGTTTGTTTTCAAAGGTTTTTTTTTTTTTAATCTAGAAGGTATTTTAAAGACCACTTACTCCACACTACCTCCTTCATAACTCGGAGCTAAAAATGATCCACACAGCTAATGGTGCTCACACTAAGCCAGGAACCCAAGGGAACCCCTGGTCCTGTGGCCTTGCCTGCAGTCTAGTGCTGAGAACCACAAAATCGGTGTCATCCCTGGCTCTCTGCACACCCGGTTGTCCCACTGGCCCCCCAAAGTAGCAGGCACTGTACACTTGAAATGGGTAAATCTTATTGTATGTGAATACAGTACTTTAAAAATTCAAAAGCCTAAGAAGGCAACATGTCCAAAGCAGAGCTGTTCAATTCTTTCTACTTGCCACACCTGCCTGCGGCCTACTTGCTATCTCGGGAGAAAGGCGCTTCACCCTGCATGCCCGGTGCTCCAGGCAGGCCTTGGGCTGTGCCACTCAGAGGGTACTCTGCTGCCCCAGCTGGTGACTGGTCCAAATGGCTAATGTCTGCCTTTAGAAAACACAGGTGACAAGACACCACATCTAGCGAAACCCTGCACTGAGGTTTTAGGAAGGAGTGCTTGTCTGCAGGGATAATGGCAGCCAACAGGAGCAGGTGCTGTAAGCATCAGTGCTATCACATGAGCAAAGCATCTGGCACACAAGACGCACGTAACTAATGATGTTTCTTTCTCATTACAGGAGGAGAGGTGTGGAAGCAGAAAACCCATGGCCATGATGGTCTGCAACTTCTCTGAGCCTCACTTTCCTTATTTGCCAGAAGGGAGCAACTGCAGGGCTGTTGAAAATCTTAAATAGCAATAGTACCGTTATTTTATGACAAGTGTTGGCTTATTTATTCATCTATTTTGAGATAGGGTCTGTCTCTGTCATCCAGGCTGGAGTACAGTGCAGTGGTGCAATCGCAGCTCACTGCAGCCCGACCTCAAGTGATTCTCCGGCCTCAGCCTCCTGAGTAGTTGGGAATACAGGTATGCAACACCGGGCTAATTTTTTAACAATTTTTTGTAGAGATGGGGTCTTGTTATATTGCCCAGGCTGGTCTTGAGTTCTTGGCATCAAGTGATCCTCCCGCTGTGACCTCCCAAAATGCTGGGGTTACAAGTGTGACCCACTGTGCCCAGCCAACTAATTAATTTCAGATAAAGTCCCTCACATATTCACTAAGTTACCAGTGTCTTAATTTCTTAAAATGAAGGCATCATAATAATAGATCACACTGAAGGCATTGCACTCCAATAGCAGATGAAGATTGGTTATGTTATGCCTGAGGCATGGGTTCCACCCAGAAAATGCAGCAGAACAAAACACTATTGATGGCAAAACAAGTTCATCACTTAAACTCTCTGTTTAAGGCAGTGGGCAAAAAGCTGTCCCATGAATAACTGGTTTCACCGAGGTTAACTAGTGAATGCTTTTCCACAAGGACATGATAAAAAAAAAAAATCAATGTAAGTCTGCAAAACATAATTACATATGCTTTCAAAAGTCCCCTTAATTGAAGATATGACACCAAAGTTCTCCTTGAATTCAGAATAAAGAAAAAGATTCACTCTCCAATGAGGCATATCTCTTTTTAATAGACAATGAGAACTTCTCCGTACCCAGTGTTTCTCCTCTTGGGGTAGCTGATGAAAAGCTCATAGTTACATCTAAAATGAAAGCTTATCTGAAAGTTCCCATGCATGGTGTTTAATAAATTGTTTTACAATTTAGGGGTAGAGGCCAAAAAGTGAATAAAACTTTGCCAGTCATTATTTGGATTTTTTTTTTAAATGAAGAGATTTTTACACTAAGATTAAAATCTGTGGTCTGAACAATGTTCGCTAAGAGTAATCATAAACCATGTGCAATGGCACGACATTTCCAAAGCATTCTGCAATTTCTCATTTCACCTTGGGAAGTTCGTGGTCAAATAATGCCACCATGGGGAAACTGAGTAAAGAAATCGCAGCGCTGCCTGGCAGTGAGAGCAGAGCCGAGCTGGAATCACCACTGCCTCAAGCTCTACGGCCGAAGAGGCAAGCACTGAAGTCCTCATCTGGTTAACGGGAAACGCAAAACTGAGCTCACCGGACCGGGAAGACGGAATCCACTCCTGACCAGCCAGGTGCACGGCCAGGACCCAAAGAAGCCCCAACCGCACATGGGACAAGTCAGAGACCAGCAGCCAACTGGGCCATGTCAGTCAGACAGCATGAAGATTCTAAAGACCAGATCACCCCTGTAGATTGACCGTTGTAAGCCTTAAGCCTGCAGATGTCAGTGCTTATGCTGGCTCCAAGGCTAGCACGAATGTGAGAGAAAGCGTCACTTACTTGGCTTTGCGTTAGCGACCACGGCCAGGCTCTCAGGCGGGTGCACGGCAAGGTGCCTGCTGTGCTCACCCGCGCCAGGGCTGCTGCCGTACTCAATGGCATCCACATGTCCCAGCGGAACGCTCCACTTCAGCAAGTACCTCTGGCTGCTCATCACACGGCCGTCATGCGAGGGGCTGAAACGACCAGAAGATCCTTGTTTTATGAATAATTACATGACCACGTTATAGTAATGTTCGTCCCTCAGATATCCAAGTGAGAAACATTTCCACTGCTGAACTGCAGCTCTTCAGACTTTCCCAAGAATATCATTGTGCTTCTGACTTTCTTACAGTCCCCACTCGCTGCCATAATGAGGCCTCTAAGTGGATGAGAGAGAGTGCAGGAGAGAGTGCAGGGAGAGCCGCACAGGGACGGATCTCCTCCAGCAAACTCCGATGTTTTCTGTAAAGGCTTAAAAGGAAGCAGCTCAGCACTCACTGATGACTCTGATCAAAGGTGCTCGATTACCAGGAAAAGTATCCTATGTGGATAGAGATATTCTCTAGTGGTTTCACAAGAGTTAACTCTCAAACTCCTTCTTTATTCTCTTATAGTTACACTGTAACCATTTTAATATAATCAAATCGTATCACTCTACTCTGTGACTAAAATATGTATCAAGCATACAGAAATTAAACAAAAAAACCCTGACTTATATAGATTATTTTTTCGTTATCATAAATGGAACACATATGCGAAGAAACACAAAACATATATGTACAGTCTAGTGGAAACAGTCTGCATCAACATCTGTGTAGCTGCTACCAAGGTCAAGGTTGTGACATCACCAGCATCCCTGCAGCCCCAGGTGCCCAGGAAATCCCGCCCTCCAGAATCAACCATTATTCTCACTTGGTGATAATCATGCTTTGCTATTCTTCAAGATACTGCTGTTAAAAATCAAAATGTGGGTAAGAATAACTGAAATGCTAGGTGCGACACATTAGACGGAGCAGCTGATTTGCTGGGAGCCGGTCTGTGCCCAAGGTCTCTAGTTCCCTCTGACACCACAGCATTCTACCCTTCAGCACGACGTCCAGTGCATACAGAAAGGGAAAGGAAGAAGAACAATTCAGACACAGTAAGAGGAAAGAGGAGCTGTGTTCTGTGAATTAGACTGTGCCTCCAACTCAGAAAAAAACAAATGCCCATGAATTCTTATCAACATTTCGATTCCTCCTCTTTGAATGTAAAAATCTCCATCCCTACAGAGGCGGTTTAGAATCTTAATTTCCACAGGGCTGATCAAAGGGTCCTTGGGGGCTATTTGAACCAAAATAAGTCCTTATTTCATTACCTTTGGCCAGTATCGCTGAAAATCTCACGCTGACAATCTCACACTGACAATCTCACACTGACAACACGTCCATGGGAAATGAATTGTCACTCACCACTGCACTTTGCAAAAAAAATTCAAGCCCTGGCATCCATGGGAAAGGCAGGGGCATTATTTTAAGGAATCCTCCAGGGGTAAGCACAGTTGAGTTACTTCTAAAGTATCCATTTGTATTCATCTTTAAAGTACACCACTTCTGTCAGGGTGAGAATTTTAAACCTACTTAAAACTGCACCAGAACCAAGTGTGTCCTGGCGTTCTCCAGAAGCAGCCCGGGGGGTTTCAGAGCACAGTCAGCGGTAGACAAACCCTGATGAGAAATGCGGAAAAGACTCAACAAGGACCATTATATTCACGCAGGGCTTTTACAAGGTCCTTTTGCTTCTTAGATCTTGTCTCCCAGGGCAGGTGGGACAAGCATTAATATCCCCAACTTGACACACTGTGTTGGCCAATGTGCAGGTGAGGAGCTGGGTGCATTCAGCCATGCCTGAGGTCACTTCACTGAAAAACTAACTTTCCAGGTGTTACTCGGACAGGGGGGTTCTGGGACAATTAAACTTGGACGCCATCCTGTGAAGTGATAAATGCCATTAGTCTCCACCCAGCGGGAAGCACCGCATAACACTGGAGAAACGGGTAGAGACAGCTTACTCTGCATCTTCGCGATTCTAAGCACTCTCTCGAGCAGCCCAGACCTGGAGTTCTCTGGCCATGGCCTCCCATGGCCTCACTCCGTTAGCTCCTCTCCAATGCAGGGTGCAATGGGCTTCGCTTCTGCACATGGAAAGCAGTTGGCCTGTGGCTGTCACCAGGCATCAACAATGAAGGCCGAGCCATGGGTATGAGTCAAATGAACAGGGTTGCTTCTCTGACAAGGAGGAGTGTCATTAAAGACTTGTATAATTTTTGGGCTCAGTTTGTAGCTGCCACAAAGTAAGTGAGGATGAAGAGAAGCAACAGTGAAAACCTGTCACTCCTGGGCAGTGCTGTGCACCCAGCACCCTGCAGTAGCTTAATGAACGTGAAGCTCCTCACCTGACCCCTGAAGAGCCCTGCGGCAGCATACCACTGGCATCATTGTTTTTACGATCAACCCTATAGTATGGATGAGGAGTCTGAGGTGTAGACAGAATGGGCAATTTTCAGATTTCAGAGAAGGTGGAGTTGGAGATCATGCTCAGGAGTCCGAATGAGCTCTTGCCTACTGACCTGCACATCCTGGCTGCCTGGGCCATTAAGGCAAGTTGAGGAGGGCGGGCAGATACATCTGGCAGCTGGAAAATGGGAGTGATGAGCATGAAAAATAAGTCATATTTAGTGGTGTGCTGGCAAATGTTTAACAGCCGGCTCTCACTGGGAGGACAGGCTCCCGACACATCCTGTTGGCCAAATTCCACGGTGTAAATACTCCAGTGTGACTTCAAGCTACCAAATGGTTTAGCAACTGACTCTCCAAACTCTGGAAAATTCAACACTTAACTCTTGCAATACATAACAAATTACTGACTCTCCAAACTCTGGAAAATCCAACACTTAACTCTTGCAATACATAACAAATCACTGACTCTCCAAACTCTGGAAAATCCAACACTTAACTCTTGCAATACATAACAAATTACTGACTCTCCAAACTCTGGAAAATCCAACACTTAACTCTTGCAATACATAACAAATTACTGACTCTCCAAACTCTGGATAATCCAACACTTAACTCTTGCAATACATATCAAATTGGCACCACGTTCACTGGCATTATTTTCTACAGCACCAGGATGTTATAGTTAATTTCATATCAATTCCCTTATCGGCTACCTATATTTGAGGATGCTTTAGCTTCCTACGTATCCTCATCTAACTACAATATTCTATGTGTTGGAGAATGAGTCTGATGTAAAACTATTATAAGTGAAAAGAACTGATAAAGTGCTACTGATTTTCTTGGTTTACAATAAAACGAATATACCCAACTTTATTATATTTAAACATTTACCAAAAACATAGTTATAGAGAAGCAGGTAAAGAGAGAATTTAAACCATAAGAAAAAGAACTCTGGAATGATTTAGGAGGGTTTGGAAGAAATTCGATTTAGTTTCTAGTTCCACCAACAGCCCTGTTTAAAAAGTAAATAAACCTATACATATCTAACTTCTAGCAGTGACTTGGTGACTTACATTGAGTTTATTTTACAATAAGCTTGCTTACTATAAGGGTTCCCTTAGTCACAGGACGAAGCTTTTGCACAAAAACCAGTTCAGTCTGAGTGACAGAATTAAGTCATTCATGTGCCCTCAGACAAATGTAACATATAATGATAAGACTACTTTAGAGAATTCAAGGCATTCTTACCGTGAGCTGACTGTGGCACACATTAACACATCATTTAACATGAAGAGTCGGCGTTCTTTGGTTTTAACAATCTCTCCTCTGTCATTGTAAACTGTTTCTATCATATCATCTGATCGAATGAGGTATCGGTTTCCACTGCTGAGAAGCTGAGCATTCAAAGCACAACGCAGGGACCAGAGATGAGTTTACCCAAAAGAGAAAAAGATGAGGAAAACTCTTGCGTGAGTCTGATGGTGACTTTTCCAAACTGAATGCTTTACAGATACCGTTCCTATGTTGACCGTGACTGCACTAAACACTCACCTCCTTCCTTCCACACTTTCACCGCACAGTCGGCCCTTCCGTGATTTACAACACTTACATTAAGCAGGAACAGTGAGGAATGGAAGGAATTATTTTGTAATTTTACTTTTCCCCAAGTAAACCTAATTAAGCAAACATAATTAAATGACCATCTTAACTTCTTAAGGCAGGCCATATTTTACTTCACTGAGCCAAATCCAAACCATCAGTTCTTCAGAAAGACGCTTTGTGTGAATCAAATCAATAAAATGAGGTGATGTAGAAGGTTATACTACTTCTTTTTTTGTTCGTTTGCTTTGACACAGAGTCTCACTCTGTCACCCAGGCTGGAGTGTAGTGGTGTGATCTCAGCTCCCTGCAACCTCTGCCTCCTTGGTTCAAGTGATCCTTGTGCCTCAGCCTCTCGAGTAGCTGGGACCACAGGTGTGTGCCACCTCACCAAGCTAATTTGTTTCTTTTTGTATTTTTAGTAGAGACGGGGTTTCACTATGTGGTCAGGCTGGTCTGGAACTCCTGACCTCAAGTGATACACCCACCTCGGCCTCCCAAAGGGCTGGGATTACCTGCATGAGTCACCACACCCAGCTAATACTTCTATAACAATTCAGCCCACAAGAAAACAGAGTCCTCAGCCCTGGTGGTCTGTGCTGCCTTTTTATTCTAAATCTATGCTGCTGCTTAGCTTCGAGCAACTAGAGGCACCCGCCTCCCTGACTGTCCTTGCCAAGTACTCGGGAACGATGAGGCGTGGTGTGACATTCAGTGTGCTGCATCATCACCTCCTCCTGGGCGGGCTCCTGCGCTTGCTCTGTGCCCCTCTGTGCCTCAAGTGCTACAGGGAGCACGATTTTAAATAACATCAACCATGACAAGAACATAACTGAACGCAATTTGCTGCTTATAAACGTTCCTACATAAATCATTTGGATAATTAGGGAAAACATGTGGCTTAAAATGTATTACCATAAAGTTCGCACAGTTAAATTACTGAATGTCATTGTAACATCGGAAACTACTCCTAATGACAAAACAAAAAGTGATTTTAGCAACAATGAATATCACATATGATAACTTAACAAAGTTCATACAAAGTACCATCTCCCTGTGAGCCAGGGCCTTAAATGAATATGGGAAAGCCCACATAAAATCAGAGTACCGCAGCAGGCAACTAGTTACGTAAGCATAAAGCAGAAATGTAGCCTCGCAAATGAACTGCTGCCCTCTGTGTCCTGCATCTCTTTTCATGGTACATACAGCTTAGCCCACACATATGTGAAGACAAAAAGTGTTTGTGAATATTTTTTTTATTTTGAGACAGGGTCTTGCTCTGTCACCCAGGCTGGAGTGCAGCAGCTCAGTAACAGCTCACCATAGCCTGAACCTCCCAAACTCAAGCAATCCTCAGGCCTCAGCCTCCCAAGTAGCTGAGACTATAGGTACATGCCACTGTGCCCATCTAATTTTTTTTTTTTAGATACAGGGTCTATCATGCCCAGGCTGGTCTCAAACTCCTGGGCTCCAGCAATCTTCCCACCTCAACCTCCCAAAGTCTTGGAGTTACAGGTGTGAGCCACTGCGGCCAGCCTGTAAAGATCTTCAGCTTTAACTATTACTATCTGAAATTAAATACAGAATTTTGAAAGCAAAATTAAGCTAAAAGAGTTGCTCTTAACCTCTTGGGGGGGGGGGGGGGGGCCTGGATCCATTTGAGGGTCTAATGAAAGCATGAATTTCTTTCCTAAAAAAATGCAGACAGGTTGTGAAGGTTTTACATACAATTTCCACATTGGTGTGACTTGCCTAAAGGCCTCCACCCACCCCAGTTAAGAATTCTGGGCAAAGAATTACTCCAAACCATCCCAAAGATTAGCGCTGCTGGATAACGATGGCTTATTAGTACAAAGCAAAAATAATGTTGGAATAGAGTTGAAAAAAAACTCTCTCAACCTTGTTCAGGTATCTTTCATTTATGGCTTTTGCTATTTGCTTAATTTCACAGCGTTGATCAGCATCTCTTTTTCTTTCATTTAATTTCTCTGCTAGTGTTTCGAGCTCTGTCAAGGCCATCTGAAGAGGCAGTCTGTCGGGATGGCCTTTGGAGGTATTCTTCAGCATGTCCTGCAAGCAACAGGGGAGAGGTGGGCAGTTACCACGTGCACACTTCCAATGCAACAACAGTCGTGTCACCCACCAGCTGGCAACTGGAAAGGAGGCAGTGGCATCCGTCATCCTGGGGAAAAGTAAAGTCAGTTCTTGGGAAGGGATGAGGAGCTAAGTGAGTCACGACTTGGCTGAACATCTGAACAGCTTCCTTTGCAAAAACAAAATAAAAAAAAATAGCACTATACAATAAAGGACATGCTAAATATGAAGATGCCACAATCTCAGAAATGCTGTGCACTTGGAACGATGCTCACGGTGCTGATAGATTGTCCTTCTCAAGCTGAGTCAGACAGATGAACCCACACGTAGATGGGCCCAGCTCCTTTCTTCAAAAGATCAGTCTCCCAATTTTCAATGTGCAGGAGTTCTGTGGTGCCGACTACTGCACCCCTGGTGTCAACTCACATAGCAGGATCAAGTCTCTCTCACACTGACAAAGGAACCTGATTTTAGGGCAGCAAAGACACAGCATGACACTACAATTGCGGATCCACATCACTAAACATTTGTCCCACCGAATGCACAGTACAGGGGTGTACCCTCCTGTGACTGTGGCCATGTGGCCACACAGGCTCCTGGTGGTCACAAATGCACCCTGGCGAGGATGTGGGGGCAGGGGAGGCTGTGTGTGTTGGGGAAGCGGTAGATGGGAAATCTCTGTACTTTCCACTCGATTTTGCTGGGAACCTAAAATTTCTCTTAAAAAGTAGCCTGTAAAAAAAGGGAGCTGAGCTACCTCTTCTCATTCAGGTTTCGGATAAGGAGGAGGTCAAAGGGAGCATACATGGCACAAGTCAACAACAACAGTCACCAAAAAATGACACACTGCTGCCAATCACCAGATAAACTTTAAAGGGCAATAACAAAAGGACACTTTTGTCACCTTGATTTTATGCAGGGCCTTTTGTTTCCCAGCTTGCATTCACATTCGACATGCTGACGTTTGCTGAAGGGGCAAACATGAACTTGAAACACTCTTTCTCAGAATTAAATGTGGTTCTGCAATGAGAACACATGGACACAGGAAGGGGAACATCACACACTGGGGTCTGTCAGGAGGTGGGAGGCAAGGGGAGGGAGAGCATTAAAACATCTAATTCATGCTGGGCTTAAAACCTAGACAATGGGTTGGTAGGTGCAGCAAACCATCATGGCACACGTATACCTATGTAACAACAAACCTGCATGTTCTGCACATGTATCCCAGAATTTAAGGGTTAAAAAAAATAAAATGTGGTTCCGCATCTTGCCTGCCAACTTTTACATGTTTATAGGAATGTTAGCAGTCACGGAATTCAACAGTGTGTGTACCTTTTTAAGATTTTTTTTTTAATCTAGAAAGAAAGCTGCATAAATGATCAAATGTTTCGTTTGTAGTGAGTATAAACTATTCTATACATTTGTTTACCTGTGAGTCACAAAAAATTCTATCAAGACAAAAAAGAACAATTTTAACACTAGTTCTGCACCAAAACCACACACTGGTGGTGGCACAGCATGCCATGGTGAGAGTGGCCGGCACACAGTGGAGTCCAGCATGCCAGGGGTCCGCTGAGCACAGCTGGGGGCATCCAGCAGACCAGCAGCCTCCAGGAGGGCACCCACGGAAAGAGAAAAGTTACGTTTCTCCCTGCTGCTGTTACCAGAAATTGTTACTTATCTTTGCACAACAACAGAGAGAAAAAGGTAGCTGGGATAAAGTAAGACAAACGTCCCAGGGTCAATGGATGTTTCTGGATCCATGGGAGAAACTGACAGTCCCAACAAAGCCAGGGTGAGCCGGCTTCACTGCCTAAGCTAGGGACAGCTGCGGCTTCAGAGCGCCTGTCTTAGAAGGTCTGGGACCGCTAACCAGGAAAAAGCAGGCAGGACCAGAGAGCAGAGACCAGGAGAGTCACTGGGAGGAAAGGGACAGAGGGTGTCCAGGCCCCTCCACACTGTCTCTCCATCCACCCGTGCCCAGCACATGGACCACAGCAGAAGGCAGGAGGGAGGGTGTGCGCTTGCACCTGCTGACTCTTCTGCAGTCCGTCTCCTCGCCCGATCCCAGGTACCCTGAGCACCCACACCGGAGAGAGGGCCCGTCAGGCACATCCACGTAATTATCCCAGAAGCAGACACCGCCTTAGTCTCCAGCTCCAACTGTGCTTCTTCCAAAGTACCTGGACCCACCCTGCTCCCCTCCAAGGACACTCTAGGACACGTCAGCGTTTCATCGAATGTGGGCAAAGTATGTCCCTGAGGGAAAACTACTCGGCACATCTAGGACCTGCCATTTGTTTAGTCAGATCAAGAAGAAGCCCATTTGCTGCTTCAGGGCAACTAACCCTGTGTGGGAAATTCTAGGGAGGGTCTCTCGAGGCAAGGAGGGAGGGGGAAGGAAACAGCTGTGCGCAAACTGATCTATGGCTGACGATCTGAAAGAGCACGCTCAATCTTTTTAAACGCAAGTCTTCTTACACCCAAGTTCTAGAGTTCATTGTATAACTGGAATTCGGAGTTTAAGAATGTTCTTCCTCAGAGAACTTAAGTGTTTAGAAGTATGTTTCTTAAAAAGAAGAGACCGTACAAAATTCTTCAAGAACAGATCTGTAAACTGCGCAGCATGTAACGGGTCGGCCGCACCTGTCTCATTGTGCATTTCTGCGGCGTTCTATCCGCCGCTCTCCCCAAAGTCCCAGCCGGCACCCTTTTGGGGTGTGGACAGTGTACTGGATTTGAGGCTGGACAACCGTGTTAGAATCCCGGCGCGCCTTCAGGTTGTGTCACCTTGCAAGAATCACCAGCTTCCCTAAACCTCAGCTTGCTAACGCATAAAAAAGGGAAAATGACCTCCCCAGGGGTGGCTGAAGGCAAATGGAAACAAGCTGTTCACAGCTCAAGATCGTGGTGGAGGCTTTTCCCTGCAGCTCCCTCTCCTGTTCCCTTTCCAACAGCCCTGCCCACTGCTTCTGTCTAAAAGGACATATTTTGGAAAACACCCAGGCAAAAGGTTTGTAGTTATTTACTTACATTTAACCAAAACCTAACAAGCTCATTTGAAACTTATATCCAAATTTAATAAATTAAAAATTTTTTTAAAGTATTCTGATACATCATAGAAAGCCAACAACATGTGTGACCTCACAACACAGTCAGTGCTTGCTGTCGTCTCTGGCGACCAGGAACGACTCAAGGACTCCCTGGCACATCGCTAAACACAGGGTGTGTGTGTGCTGGTTCACCTTGTATGGTTTAAACACAGGGCATGTAGGGGGATTCACCACCTATGGTTTAGGAGGCCACTGCAGCTTTGCATTTGGTCCCTTCACAGCCTGGTGACAACCTCCCAGCTGTGGCTGAATAACTAACGTCTAACAGGCAGCCTGACCCACCTTCCTCCCAAGCATCAACCTCCCTCACTGCGGGGAAGCTCGGTCTTCACTTCTGTGGCTGCTTGCAGGAAGCTAACAGCGTGCGTCTCACACGTATTAGAACTCAGTAAATAGTTGTCAGCTGAAGAAATAAAACACACTTGAATATTTTGATTTTAGGGAAAAAAACAGCTTTTGTTATTAATGCTCTAATAAACTGTATATTGTTAAAAATATAAGTGAGAGGATAAAATTAACATGACCCATGAACCTAACCACGGAAAAACCCATTTGAGTGTGCCCTTTTTCATACTTTTATGACTACTTTTATTTAAAAAGCTTGTGTCACAGATTTGGTTCGTTAAAAATAAAAATCTCAGTGGATGGGGACTTCACAGTATTTCCCAGGTGCCAGTCCTTTTCTGGCGATGATTCCACCTGTTTATCTTCCATCAACTCTAATAAGAAGGCAGGCAAAGCAAAGTCCTATGATTTAATAAGAAAAGCAAGCTGAGTTATCATTGAAAAATCAACACAGGCAGAGGCCAGCATGGACTCTCCTTTGAAATATCCTCCCTGGAGGCATGGCATTCATTTAAATAAAATGGGTGCTGAGCCCCGCAGCCTATACCATCACCTGGGCTCTAGGGTATGTGGGAAGGTTGGACAATGAACTGGCAACTCCACACCACATCAGACATGACCTAGAGGCCGTCCGCTGTGGTACGTCATATCAGCATTTCAAATAGGCTTACTGTTCACAGCCCCAAGGTATCTAATTGAGAATCCTTCATTCAGAAAAATGAGGGTCCAGTGGAAAATGTCTTTACCATGGAGGCCTCTCCCTGTCCTCAGGTGATTTGCTGTTAAATCAATGACAGGTATGTTTTGTTTAAATCTATTCTTAGCTTTCCAAGTCTGTCCGTCCCCTCTGGGCACAGAAGCGAGTCATTCTTCGTGTGATTCTAGACCAGACACAGGCACACTGGAGAAGGGAACTGTGACCTGTGGGCCACCGCTAACCGAGCCCTGTGGCCCCCCAGTGCCAGTTCCCCATGAGACAGTACATGTGGCAAGCCAGGGCCCACAGGCCCCCTCCCTGAAGCCCATCCACTCTGTCCCCCAAGGCCGGCCTTGCGGGTACTGGACCTGCAGCTGCCCCACCCCGTATAGAGCGACTCTCCGCAAATCTCCCACGTGCCTCTACCCCAACCCCTGTAACTGTCTGGAGAGGAGATAGGGAAGCCTGAGGGGTGGCCACTCCCAAGTGGAGGAACAGACATCATTTTCAAATGAATTGTGAGGAGGCCGCCGTGAAGCACTCACCTGGAGCAGGAGGATGAACTGTGGGAACCTCTGGATGGGCTTCATCATCAGGCTGTAGAGCGTGGTTCGGTCAGGGCTGGCCTCCTGTTCCTGCTGTGAGGGAAGGTGCCAGGGTCACCTCCCCACCCCTGGGGCTGCCTCCTCCCCACCATGCTGAACACTTGGGTAAGTCGAAAGCCTGAACCTTGTCTTCAGCTACAAGAAGAAACTTGGCCAAACGGGGGCTTCTGCTCTTGCTGCAGGCCCCGGGCCTCAGCTCCAGAATGAATTCTCCAGGCCAGAGACTGGGCTGATTCCAGTGGGTGTCCCTGGGTGTCTGTGTTCTGGCCACAGTGGGCCCCCAGAAAAGGCTGGCAACCTTCTGTGGTGCCATGGGCAGAAGGATGTCCTGGAGGCTGAGGGTTCCTCTCCTGAGCGTGTTGCGGATACACATTGGGACCATTTGCTACCTGAGGCTGCTGGGCAATGTTGACCTGGGGGTGGTCTCCAGTTCCCTCCGCTGAGAGGCTGCACAGTGCAGGGGGCAGACAGCACAGACCTAGCTGTGTCCCGGCCTCTCAGCTCACAGGGCACCCGGCTCTTCGGGGCTCAAGTCCTGGAGCTATGAAATGGGATGAGAGAGTCTATCTCCCAAGGCCATGTGGTAGCCGATGAGCTGAAGAATGGGCACTGCGGTCACAGCCATGACTGACATCCTTAGTGGGACTACAACAAAATCCCCAGAGGGAGGGAGCTGTTAAGCAAGTTGGTATTTTCTTTCCCCAAGAGAAAGAAATGCTTCCCTAGCCAAAGGACAGAGCCCACAACTCTCCAGAGTGGGAACTGTAACCTGATCCCTTAGCAAACCTTGTGGGAACTGTGGCCCGATCCCTTAGCAAACCCTAGTGGGCCACAGACTGTGCTCCCGCAGGGGCGGGAGCCACCGTGCTGAATAAGGCAGAGGGAAAATATTCCAGCTTCAACAAAACGTTGTTGTGGGTGAGAATACTTGCCCTGTGTTCAATCGCTCCAGGTAGCAGCAGTTTCCAAGAAACAGTCCAAGTAACAAGAACACGCTTTGTCCCTGGGTTTTATCATGCAAATGAGGGGCTCCACAAAGGAGATTCAGCTCTCAGAAGTCTGGTTCACTGCGCAACCAGTCGTCAGAACACAGCCTCGGACATGCAGCTAGTAGCAGGGAAAGCTCTGCCTGCCTGCTGATGAAATAACGCTCACCCACACCCACCAGGGGACAGGCTCCCCATCAATGCCAGGTCAGAGACACTGAGGAGGGCCATTGGCCTGTCCCCAAAATTGGGAGGAACACAGCCCTTGGGCAGGGCCCATTCTAGCTCTGACTCTCCAGGCCTGTGTCTATCCCCTGATCCCAAAGAGGCCTGGAATCCAGATGTTTGGTTTCTTTTATTCCTCATATCATACTGAACAGGAAAAAAAAGGTAACTTTGGGATCTGACCTTAACTTTCTTTTCACTGATACACTTTTACAGATGTGCAAATAAAATTGTTTTCTTTTCCTTTTTCTTTTTGTTTTTTTGAGATGGAGTCTTGCTCTGTCACCAGGCTGGAGTGCAGTGGTGTGATCCTGGCTTATTGCAACCTTTGGCTCCCTGGTTCAAGCGATTCTCCTGCCTCAGCCTCCCAAGTAGCTGGGATTACAGGCACGCACCACCACGCCCAGCTAATTTTTGCATTTTTAGTAGAGACAGGGTTTGACTATGTTGGCCAGGATGGTCTAGATCTCCTGACCTCGTGATCTGCCCTCCTCAGCCCCCCAAAGTGCTGGAATTACAACCCTGAGCCACCGCGCCTGACCTAAAATTGTTTTCAAAAAGCTACACTAGGACCTAAGATTCACCTTCATTTCTAGCATTAATCCAATACCTGGGCACTATTGGGAATGAAATCTTAATAATGAATAACTGTATTTAGAGCCAAGGTTTGACATGGAACTTGTTATCAGATGGTGTTAAAGCCCAAATGAAAAAAAAAAATGTGCTTACCTTTAAAAATTCAAGAAAAGCGGGCTTTGCAGCACATGTTTTCTTGAGGACGGCAACGGCTGTGCTGAAGTTGTTCACATATTCACTGTATGCGTCCAGCACCATGGACTTAGAAAACTGAAACATGGGAGGAAATTCAGAGAGAAATCCAAGAGTCCAGATACCCCTTTTCCAACATAAAACAGAAGATTTGAAACTCACCCTAAAAATACTCTTTCAGTCACTGTGATGTTTTCATAGGATAAACTTTATTATGACTGTGTGATTTTTTTTCTTTAAGCAAGCATGTTAGTAGTTGTTTAAGTTGCTGGTTTGATCCTATTTTTTTACCCAGTGCATGTTCTGACATCCTTGTTCAAAACCATGGTAATATGGGTTTCAGTTAAGAATGTTTCTGACTGCAGACAAATAAGGGTGGTGATTACAGACAACATGCCTTAAGTTCCTGCCAAGTCTCACTTCGTGGGTTCAACCTCCAGGTAAGAATGTCATGCAACTCATTCCATGGTGGGCCCAATATCCTGAGAAACAGGGGCTCGGGGTGGGGACTGATCCCGCTCCTCTACCGTAAGGTACAATGCCCTACACATGTTCATTTTCCTAAAAGCACAAAGGTTTTCTATCAACAGGCAGAAACATTTGCGCTTGGTATCAATATTCAAAGAGAAAAATCATTCCATGTTGTTCTAAGAAACCATAAATCCTTCAGGATGGATGGCAGAGCTCCGGGGTCACTGGCATTGATAGCAGAAATGCTTTTATCAAAATTCTTTTAAAAAAAAATCTGTTTGTATTTTAAAAAATATTGGCAAGGCAGGTATTTAAAGAACAGTAACAAGGTTCAGACTAATATATATTAAATAGCCAGAAAAAAAGTAATAATAAAATAAATATCCAATATTTCTCTTTTGTTTTTTAAGGATCCATAAATAGTATCATGCAAATATCTTTGTAAGAATTTTGATTCCATATTTATTCAAAGCATTTACAGAACTCATCAAGCACATATACAAACTACATAGGAAAATATTTCACATATTATTATTCTAGCATTCATTTAAGTAGATGAATGCTTTTTTTTACACTTGCAAGTTTATATCCCTTTGATAGCATCATAGTCTTAAATAATTACAGAAATTGATCTGTTTGACTCATAATCCTACAGCTAGGTAGAATTCCAACCAATATATAATAAGTATGATCACAGGATTCATAGGAGCGAGGATAAAATGACTCAAAACTGCCAATGCAGAAACCAGCAGTGGTTTCCAGGCAGGTCACTGTGTCTGCTGCCAGGAAGTGTTAATGCAAGCTGTTGTAACATCATATTCCTGTGTCACAGCACACAGCCGAATGCCTGCATCTACACAACAGAAACTACAGCCAAAGGCAAAAGTCTGAGAAAACATCTAGGGGTTTTCCCATCACACATTTTCCATTTTTCCCAGGCACAGAGAAATCTGCACCCAGAAAGTGAGACCTAGATCAGGAAGAGAACCTGTGTGAGGGCTTAAAAACGGCAATTTTACAACATTGCCAAACACACAGCATCTTTGCTCAACAACAAAAAGCTTTAGCAAATCATCTAATGGGGCACCCAAGACTTGATAAAGTGCATATTTTTACATCTCCCCAGATACGGCTTGTGTCCTGAGTGTCTGCATTTCTGCCTTGGTCACCCTGGGAAATATCCATTTATCATTTCCCTAGTGCACACATTCGGCCAGGGCATTGCAACTTGAGCCTGGCCTTCCCAGAGAACTGCACACTTGTCAGCTTGCAGGAGCTCGGGACAAAACATCAGCCTAAGAAAGGAAGAGAGGATGCACGCATGGAGAGCCCCAGGGACATCCAGGTGTCCTGGCTTAATTACCGAAGCCACGAAGACATCGCCAATCATTTCCACGGAGTCCCACTCAGAAACGCGGCTCGCCAGCGCAATCTGAAACAGTGAGTGGCACTGCAGGATCTCTTTGACTCGGTAGAACACCGTCTTCAGCTTCCTCTCGCTCAAAACCTTTGGCTCCATCTCAGACAGTGGCTTCTCATATTGCTAAACCAAAGTGAGCAAAGACTGTTCAGACTTTTCTCTTTTAGAGCCTGGGTCCTGTTCTGTCGCCCAGGCTGGAGGGCAGTGGCGCAATCTCAGCTCAGTGCAGCCTCAAATTCCTGGGCTCAAGCCATCCTCCCACCTCAGCCTCCTGAGGAGCTGGGATTATAGGCGTGTGCCATGGGGCCCAGCTACCTCAGACTTTTTTTTTTTTTGAGATGGAGTCTTACTCTGCACTCTGTCAGCCAAGCTGCAGTGGTGCCACCTCAGCTCACTGCAACCTCTGCCTCCCAGGTTCAAGCAATTCTCCTGCCTCAGCCTCCTGAGGAGCTGGGACAAAAGGTGCACATCGCCTCACCTAGCTAATTTTTTATATTTTAGTAGAGATGGGGTTTCACTGTGTTGCCCAGGCTGGTCTCAAACTCCTGAGCTCAGGCAATCCGCCTGCCTTGGCCTCCCAAAGTGCTAGGATTACAGGCTTGAACCACTGCACCGAGCCCAGATGTTTTTAAAGCTCAGATAAATGAATGTAAATATTCACTTACATAAATTATATTTATTTCAAAATAATCATGACTTCTGATGTCAATACACAGACATAATATTTAGATCCTTTTGAGGATTTGCATGTTATGTTTCATAAACATGTATGTGTATAAACATATATGTACCAAAATGTATATACATAAAAAAGAATAAAAATGAATGTATTATGTAACATGACATTTAAGTACCTCCAAAATCCTCTTAAGAGCATCTACATAGTTCTTTTCACTGTCGACAACTGAACCCAGTATATATCTTCTTACAACCTGTTGGAAATTTGAAAGTACAATGACAGAAAATTGCTTTATAATACATACAGATAAATTTTACTTCTATGCTGAGGCTTGCTGAGAAATAATTTTATTTTTAAAAAATAGTGCATAAAGGTAACCTAATTAAATATTACAGGTACAAAACATACTTTGCTCCATTAATACAATTATATTATGTTTTAAGCCTCAAACTATAAACTACAGCTACAGCAGGACAAATAAAATTACAGCACTGAAAAGAAATTCCTTCACTTGTGCAATGATAATAAACTAAATTAGCTGGTTGTATTTTATGTATCCAATATTTGGGTAGATGATATTTCATATGAAATAAGGATAAAAAATACTTCCAGTCTTGATCAATGAATGTTATTAGCAACACTTATCTAATATCCTTATTCCAAAGTTCTAGGAAAACAGTTTGTGGAATGTGGAGGGATCAATTATTATTTTTTTCAACCATCCAAAGATCTACCTATGAGGCCAAGAATGTGGACAGTAAATTACTCATGTCGCTTAGTGGTACAAAAAAAAATCTCTATGATCTGAGATGTTTGCAATTAAAACATGACGTTATTTTCTGTTTTGCTTTTCATCACTGAAGCACATACAAATACAGGCTTGTGGCTCTAAGATCCTATGACAGGCCAATGAGGATACCTGGCATTTTCCTCACCCTAAACACGGTCCAGTTAGTGGTATCTGCCAATTCATGGAAAACAGAGCAAAACAGGGCAATGGAGTTGCTTCTAAACCAGCATGCACACCCATGCATGTGAACACATACACAGGGCATACCACAACACACACACACACACACACACACACACACACACACTCCTGCAGACACCATCCACATACATGCATGGTAACACACTCATGCATGTGAACACATGCACAGGGCATACCACAACACACACACACACACACACACTCCTGCAGACACCATCCACATACATGCATGGTAACACACTCATGCATGTGAACACATGCACAGGGCATACCCCCCAACACACACACACACACACACACTCCTGCACACACTACCCACATACATGCAAGATAACACACTCATGCATATGAACACATGCGCAGACACACCACAACACACACACACTCCTGCACACACTACCCACATACATGTAAGATAACACACTCATGTGTATGAACACATGCACAGGCACACCACAAGACACACACACTCTTGCACACACCACCCACATACATGCATGGTAACACACTCATGCATATGAACACATGCACGGGTACACCACACACACACACACACCCCTGCACACACCACCCACATACATGCAAGATAACACACTCATGCGTATGAACACATGCACAGGTACACCACACACACACACATTCCTGCACATACCGCCCACATGCATGCAAGATAACACACTCATGCATATGAACACATGCACAGGTACACCACACACATACATTCCTGCACATACCGCCCATATACATGCACAATAACACACTCATGCGTATGAACACATGTACAGGTACACCACACACACACACACACACACACACCTGCACCTACCACCCACATACATGCAAGATAACACACTCATGCGCATGAACACATACACGGGCACACCACACACACACACATTCCTACACACACCTTCCCACATACATGCAAGATAAAACACATATGCACACACATAAACACACCACACACATACACACAGACACACCAGTGTATTACCAGGCTATCTGCAGCCCTGGGTTATGCTATTTGAAGGGACCACATTGCCACCTAGCGGGCAAAGAGCATTTTTCACAAAGGAAATTTCTCCGGTTAAAGAAGACTGCAGGACAACCAAGATCTACACAGCATGATTAACAGGGAGAGATTATTCTCTTTACAGAAAGGATTATCCCATTCGCAAAGACAAAAATCAACCCTTCTAAAATACCCAAAAAAGAAACTGATATATTAAAACATGCATATGTGGCTGGGATTAAACACACACACACACACACACACACACACACACACACTACTAGAATCTGGGAAGCTGTAGCAGCTGCTGCTGACTGATTGACAGGAAATGTCAGAGCACAGAGGCTTCCTTTTCAAAGGAGAGCTCAGAACCCAAAGGCCAAGCAACTCCATCCACCATCAAACCTAGGCCAGTCTTTGTTCTGAAATTCAGATTCTCAGACACTATCTCAAGGCTCCTGAGTCACAGTTGTGGGGTCAAACATAGGAATTTACTTGTATATACATGCATATTATACACACACACACACACATAAAGTCCTGAGATGATAATATTGCAGTATCAGGTCGAAAGATCTAGAATAGGTATAATATTAAAATATAAAAACAAAACCAGTCTCCCAGGTTTCTTGGCTACTGCATGTGATGTCAGTCTTTTTGGCAGTTCAATTGGACACATGGAATTGCATGCCCACTAAGGGGTGGGTCGGGAGCCTCCAGTGCTGACACTGTCTTTCTGAGAACCCTGACCTAAAGGTGACAGAGGAGAAATCCATCCTGAAAGCAATCCCCACAGGGAGGGTTCCTGGCATGAAGGTCACAGGGCAACTATACAAAGCCAGGGCTGGAGGACAATCAGAGGGCTCCTGGACCTGAGCATGCAGAGCTGCAGATGGTGCCTGGGCCTGGCCAGCCTGCCCTTCCTCATGTCCCCACCAGGAAGGGGGACAGGACAGGATCCTCTGTCCTCTAGCACCAAGGGAACTTTCCAAGTGAAGGACAACCCTTCTGTACTTCAAAAAGAACATTTTCCTTTTTCCACCCCCAAATTAGGCATGCAAAGAATGTTTAATATACAGCGTTTAAGAGTTCTGTTTCCCTTAATGCAATTCTAGAGGAGAACAAGAATTAAAGAGCATCAATACCCGCCATTCAACCTTTCAAGAGAAAACTCCCATGGACAACACATTTGGCAGGAGGAAATAACATAATCGATGTGAATCATGACTGCAATAAAGAAAGCTGGATGGAAAAATAGAGAAATTCTAAATACTAATAAGTTTCTCATCATAATCCCAGCTATCATCTAATTGAAGATGACAGCATTGTGCTAATATCACCGAATCCTTCATATACATTACTTTACTGAACCATTATTATGTGATAAGCAAGATGCAAGAAGACATTAAAATCCACTCTTCAAAAAAAAGGAAAACAGAACATCAGAAATTAACTACTAGACAAAAGTCACCTAGATACTCAGAGCAAAAAACAGGGTTTTCATCAAGACTAATTTGGGAAGCTTAACCCTTTTAGAGACACCATAAAACAATTAATGGCCTGCAAATACTCACTGACCAACTCTGCCAAAAACAGTGCCCAACACAGGCATTTACAAACGTGCCATCCACCAAAAAGGTCCAGCCATCTTTCCTCTGATATCTGCCCACACTTGATTAATCACTGCTCAGTCTCCCCTCCTAAAACATCAAATCCTACCCAGTGTCTCCACACAGATTCTGTACACAACGCAGTGCCTCGTCACAAACCCCTCACACACCACTCATTGTCTGCTCACAGACCCTCACCCCACTCACTGTCTCCTCACAGACCCTCACACCCCACCCACTGTCTGCTCACAGACCCTCACCCACTTAGTCTCTCCTCGCAGACCCTCACCCACTCAGTCTCTCCTCGCAGACCCTCCCCCACTCAGTCTCTCCTCACAGACCCTCACTCCACTCAGGGTCTCCTCACAGACCCTCACCCTACTCAGGTCTCCTCACAGACCCTCACCCACTCAGGGTCTCCTCACAGACCCTAACCCACTCAGTCTCTCCTCGCAGACCCTCACCCCACTCAGTCTCTCCACGCAGACCCTCACCCCACTCAGTGTCTCCTCGCAGACCCTCACCCACTCAGTCTCTCCTCGCAGACCCTCACCCACTCAGTCTCTCCACGCAGACCCTCACCCCACTCAGTGTCTCCTCACAGACCCTCACCCCACTCAGTGTCTCCGCACAGACCTCTCACCCCACTAGTGTCTTCTCACAGAGTCTCCCCGACTCAGGGCCTCCAGTCCTCTCCCTGGTGCTCAGCCTGCCCCCTGCCCACTGGTTTGCAGCTCAGGCTGCTGACTTGGCTTGGGTCACATGTCCTCTAGGGCTCCTGGCTCCTCTGGGCCTAAGTCACTTATACGCCTGCTATGATTCTTATCTCATCCTCCATCCGCTAGGAAGCCATGGCCCCCCATCCCCCGCCACCAATATCAGCAGCGTTTCCTCTGTGCTTCTCCCTGGTTTTAGGAGTTTTGGTTTCTGGCTTCGCCACTACACTAAGTTCTCAGAGTGAGGATCCAAGTCCCTGTCTCATGGTGCATCTTCCCTAGCACAGGGACCCCACATGCGGTTAGGGCCCCAAATATTAGAGGACTGCCCAGGGCGTCATCCTATTGAGCGCCTCATCAGCATGGCAAGAAGTGTTCAGCCATGAAGCCCTTTTGTAACTCCTGAGTCTGCAGTGAGGTTGATCAGCCCGACAGCAGGCACAAGAGAAAGTGCTGGATCCTTTTTTCCTGGTAAAGGCTGTCAACCATCCCCCTGTGGCATGTGGCAGCCAGGATCCCATGGCCCCAGTGAGCACAGACGGGGGCAGACTGAAGGCAGACACGAGCCCTTCCTCGCATAGCCAGAGGATGTGGTTAGGATGATCAGCCTCCTCCCAGCCCAGGCTTCCTTACAGAATAAATAAGGACAGCGAGAGCATCTGGGAGGGGGCTCAGCACAGGGCCTGCACAGAGCATGCACCCATGAGTGACAGGTGCTCAACTGTCTCCCAAGCTCCGTTCACACTTCATCCCGTCACACGTGTGATGCTGCTGACAAAACAATACTTCAGTAATCACTGCTCAATGCAAATGAAATGTAAGCCTCATATTTCAGCCTGGCCAATTACGAACAGCTCGCAGGTATCTCTTTTCATCTCTTTTTAAACTCTGGCCTTGTCACTAAGCAGTTCTATGTTGGTTTTCTTTAATCTGACAATGCTCTGTCTAGCTCCATCTGCCTACGTGTATCAGGAATCTACCCAGATCCGTGGTTACAGATGTGTCTGCCTATCCGCCCTGGTGTCCATGACTTACAACCCACTGCCCACGTGGGAAACAACTCCCATTATCCCAAAGCATCAGCCCCTGCTGCTAAAGGCCTGAAAACTCGGTGCTATCACTCTGGTTCTTCAAGGTCTGAAAACTTGGTGTTATCACTCTGGTTCCTCAAGTTTTCTCTTCCTTTTACCCAAAGACACTCAAAGAAACACTACTGATTTTTTTCCCTTTTGCTACCAAGTACCACATTTTTAAGATATGCATTAAATTCAGATTTCATTAGTTATTGAAAATCTGTCCTTTTCAGTCTCAGGTAGCTACATACACATACTGAACTTACACACCCACACGCTGTCTCTGTAAAAGTCCAAACTAGTGTGACTGACTCCCATGAAGAATGCAAGTTCCCCCTGTTTCTCACAGTTATACTCAGGGGTGCTGTCCAAAATATTTCGGGACCAGAAGACCCTGAGCCCAGGCCACAGCTGCTGACCAGAGTCCCCCCAGACCCCTGCTGAGCCCAGCATTCAGCCTATAAGTGCTGGGCCAGGAGCCTACAGTGGATGGCCAGAGTAGATGCAGAGTTTGAGACAGCAGATATTTACCAACCAGCATCAAACATACAAATATTTAAAAACTAGCACAGCTCTGCTGGTAAACAGCACCTGAGAGTCAGCTCTGCTCATCTCACCTGCTGCTGAGATAAGCCCTCAGGCATAGGGGTCAAGATGGCTTCCGGGTGCTTGCAATCAACATCAATGAACACATTCTGCTCTTCCTCAAGAGAAGATCTGTGATCTTAAAAGAAGTCAAAATGCACAAGTTTTACATTGAAATAACATAGTCAGAACACTACAGTACAGTAAAATAAGCTGTCAAATATTTTGTGTAGAGCTTTCAATTTTCCATGCTTACTAGATACTCAGCTATTATTAAGTTGAATTTTTAACAAATCCAATAAAATATTCTTTCCACAGGGTACTACAGTATTTGTCTACCTCTGGAAAGCACAGCCAGGCTCTATCCAGTGAGGAGGTTGGGATTTGGGGCTATATTCACTGCCTCAAGGAGTATTTGAAATTTTCCATATTTGAAGTTTAACTTCAAAAGGGAGAGGTGCCATTTGAATAGCTAGATAGTAAAACGGCAATATTTTGGAATTTTAATGTTTTAGATTCTTTTATAAATTAAGTATTTTAGTTCTTTATAACATATCACAATCAGAAACAAGGAAACACAGCTAAGAATGGCTAAGAACAAATATTAAAAAGTCAATGAAAACTTAGGCGGCACTTATTACATTTCTTGCACCTCTCTCACCGGACGCCTTAAGAAACACAGCTTTCTAAAACTCAAACAGTTTAAACAAAAACTAAATTCACAGTTGGGCTTGGTGGCTCACTCCCCTAATCCCAGCACCTTGGGAGGCTGAGACGGTAGAATCTCTTGAGTCCAGGAGCTCAAGGCCAGCCTGGGCAACACAGCAAAACTCCATCTCTACAAAAAATTCAAAAATTAGCCAGGTGTGGTAAGGAATACCTGTTCTCCTCGCTAGTCAGGAGGCTAAGGCAGGAGGATCACTGGAGCCCAGGAGGTCAAGGCTACAGGGAGCTGTGGTCATGCCACTGCACTCCAGCTTGGGTGACAGAGTAAGAACCTGTCTCTAAAAAGCAAGAAAACACCTACATTCTTTTTTTTTTTTTTTTTTTTGAGATGGAGTCTTGCTCTTGTCGCCCAGGCTAGAGTGCAATGACATGATCTCAACCCACTGCAATCTCCACCTCCTGGGTCCAAGCGATTCTCTTGCCTCAGCCTTGCAAGTAGCTGGGATTACAAATGCCCACCACGCCCAGCTAATTTTTTTTTTTTTTTTTTGGTATTTTTGGTAGAATAGTGTTTCACCATATTGGCCACGCTGGTCTAGAACTCCTGACCTCAGGTGATCCACCTGCCTCGGCCTCCCAATGTGCTGGGATTACAGGCATGAGCCACCGCACCAGGCCTATGTTCATTTGTTAAAATACAGCTAACCACATTGAAGAATCCACAAAATGGCTAGAAATCAGAAAACCACAAGAGCTTTTAGGGGATAGAAACCTGAATTTTTCTAGTTCAAAGACCGAAAACCCTGGCTGAACAGAAAAATCTCTCAGGGGCTTCAAAACCTACTGATGCCCAGACTTTTTCCTCAGAAATCAACTGATGGGCCAGGGAAGGAGGGCATGGCACAAGCACATTTTAAAAGAGTTCTAGTTAATTATTATGTACAACTAGGACGAAGAACATAAATTCTGTCCAAGCGTCTCATTTTATGGCATAGGAAACTAAGGTTGGAGGGTATAGGGATTTGCCTGTTAAACTGCGGCATCTCTCCAACTGATCCCCCAAAGAGCATCTCCCCTAAACCAGAGACAAACTGCGACCTATCAGAGCCTGGATCAGGGCTTCTCAGACTGTCCCACACATCTAATCCCGGGGGACTTTGCCAGCCTGCAAATCCAGGCTCGGAGGCAGAGCCTGGTTGCGCTTTCCAGAGGCTGTGTAAATATGGCCACCTCCTCAAAGGCTGTCCTTTGCTGTCCCGGGCACCTCATGGCACTGCCATCAGGGCACAATATGATGACACATTTTATCAGAATGCACCTGTCTGTCTCCATAACCAGATCAACCTCTCGGGGATGCCGATAGCTTTCCCCTACCTTGTCTGAGATGCTGAGGGCTTCATGAGGACTGATAAAAAGAGGCCTCCTGAGTTACAGCATGTGGTACCAGTTACACACACAGAGCATCCGAGGCCGTTCCTTGAGGGAACACGTGTATGTAAAGTCCCTTCGAGTACAGACATTAGCAAATGCTACCTGTACTCTAGCACCAGACAGGCACGTTAGAAAGCCGGAGACACAACCAGGAAATGCAGGGTCAGAGTCAGTGACCACTGTGAGGCAGTGAACTCTCAGCCACCCTCCCATAACTCTATCTTAGGACGCCAGTGCACAAAGGCTCCAGAAGTTTCCTCAGACAACGAATGACCCCAACCTACCGCCTGCTGCCACCACGCACGACATCTCCACACCAACCGCCTTTTTCACACATAACTGCACAGACCACTGCCCCCTGCTGAGACCCTTAGAAAAACCTGGAAATTCAGCTATCATTCCAAATCTCCCCTCACCAAGGAAAACGTTCCTGAAATCCCCATTCAGAACACTCACAACCCCAGTCCCTGAGGGACCATGCCCAGGAGGGCCAGATGTGCTGTAAATACAGAGTCCACTGCCAAGAATACACAGTGACAGAGGCCCCTGGACCCCTGAGGGGACTCGGGAGGAGCATCAGGTAAGGCCTGAGGGTGCACAGACCACCAGCTGCTGAGGGGAGACGGCAAAGAGCAGGGGCACCTTGGCCACGAGAGCTTCCACTCGCCTGTGGCTGGCTGCGTGGCCCTTCCTACATCCAGCCAGTGACTCTCAATGACACTTCGCTGCTGGGTGCCCTTGGCCTAAAACGCCACAGGACAGGGAGGCCAGGGTCAGCAGGGCTGAGCCAGATCCGAGCACTGAGCAGGCCGGTGCTCCCCAAGGCTGTGGGAGCCTGCACGACCACCTCCCCCGACCCCATGTCCTCCATACAAGAAGACCCACAGGCACCGACCCTGCGCGATGAGAGACTTAGTCCTGATGAACGAGCGGCCCCTCTTCACGGCCGCCCTGGTCCTCTCCAGCCCGTCCTTGGTGCCATCCCTCGCAGCCTTCACGAGCTTCTGCATCTGCGACGGAGAGGGAGATGTGAGAACGGGGTGGCGGCAGAACCCACCTGCTGCTTTAATTTGCCTCTTTTAAAAGAATACTGTCAAGTAGTCTGGTTCTTGTGAGTGCATGTGTCGTGTGGTTCTGGGCTAGTTTTTGTTTTGGTTTTGTTTGTTGGAAAAAAGGAAAAAAACTGACTTTAAAATCACAGCCCTTCCTGGACGTGGTTAAAAATGTTCCCTGCTCCATTTACAGTATTATATTTCATCCACTCGCACAAGGAGCTATGTGGAGGTCACAGGTGAGTCACTAATGTGCACAAATATCAAACGGCTCGCCTGAAATTAAATGGCAAAACAACTAACCGCAGACTCACGGCTGCAGTTCAGCCTTTCCACCTTCTCCTCGGGGCTTCCCACCGTACCCCACGTTGGGGCCAGGCCACTGCTGACAGGGCCACTTCACATGCATGGTCACACGGACCCAGGCCCAGCCACAGGCTGAATGCAAGTCCCCAGCAAGTGCTGCAGACACGCGGGGACGTACCTGAGGGAGGGTCGGGATGTGGCTTGCTGCAAATATCAGACTTGGAGGCCACATCCCCCTGGCCTGGGATCCCTGCCTCCACTTCCTGAGCCAGAGCCGTGCTAGACACTCATGGCTGCCTGGATTCAGGGGTGTCTGAGCCATCTCCTGCCATCTGATTTCTTCTTATTCTTTAAAAACCCAACAATGAAGTAATGGCCACTGGATGCTGAGTGATTCATCTTTTAAAGAAGACCTCTTTAAAAGACGACCTTTTATGAGACAACCAATGTCCCCGTCCCAGGGACCTCTCGAGGGACCAGCAGTGCAGCTAAGAATGGGACTCCCTTCACTCTGGGTCACACCAGCACCGAGCGAGGAGCAGGGCTGCTGAGCACCAGCGTGCAGACAGTGTCGCTCTAGCCCTGGTCACGTCTGCCTGCCTTGACTTCCAAACGCCCGAAGGCTGCCTTCCTGAGGTGCCCCCCATGAACACCACACAGCACGCCTAGCCTCACACCCGTGTTGCCGGCCGCAGCCCATCTCCATCGCTTGCAACGCTGTCCCCCATGGATGGCGCTAACATCACGGTCCCCTGGGCTCTCCCACTCCTGTGTCTTCCAACTCTACAAAGGACCGTGTCTTGCTGCCATTTCTCAGCCCCTGTGGCCCAGGTCTGCTGCCTCCTGCCCAATGCCACAGAGAGCCCTGGTACCCGCCTGTGCACTTCTTACTACACAGACTGTCCACATCCTGCTCTTTCTCAATCCCAGATCTGGGCTGTGAACCCTTGGTTTTCAGCCAGCCCCATCAGGGTCCCTGAACAGAGGATCAGAGAACTGCAAGCGAACAGACTGGAACGTGGCCATGCTGCCTGAGCCCCATGCCCATGCAGAGCAGGCGAGACCCTGGGGTTCCGGGTCACACCCTCGGCCAGGTCTCCTGGCTGTCAGGGCTGACACAGGCTGCTCCCATGAGGCGAAGTGAGTATGCTGGGCCCGGCCCCAGCTGCATCCCCGGCCTTCCTTCCCCGCCTCCCACAGTGCCCTCATCTGCTTCAGCCCCGGCACTCCGTGTTGGTGAGAATCTGCAAACTTAGCCCACACACCCCTCCCATGGCTTTGACTGTGTCCTGTGCTCCTCGGAAACCCCAACACACTGCTCGCTATCCCAGAGCCCTGACACCTCAGGCAGATCTCACCAGACACCCTGCCAGGGAGCCAGATGGACGCTGGATGTGAGGGGGCAACGTGGCTCCCAGGGGCAGCCGGACCACAAGGTGGATGAACCGGCTGCTTCGGAAGCAGTGTGGAACCCACATCCCTTTCTAGTGAGTGCCATTCAGCACAGGAACAACCACAAATACTGGCAGGATAAAAGATCAAACTGCAGGAAAAAGTACTTGACAGTGCCCTTTTAAAACACATCGTGCAGAACAGACCGTCACCACATTCACATCGGCAGTTCTCAAACATTCCGGTCTCAGGGGACCTGGACGCTCTTAAAAATTATTGAGAGCCCAAATGGCTTTTGTTTACCTGGGTCTTATGTATCAATATTTATTGCATTTGAAGTTAAAACTCTGAAAAATTTTGGATATTTTTATAAATGTTCATTTAAAAAATAATCAACCTATTACATGTTATTTTAAAAAACATCGATGAAAAATTGCTGTATTTTCCAAAACAAACAGAAAGTGGCATTGTTGTGCATTTCTGGAAACCCCTCTCATGTAAACAGCCTGATGGTGTTCCGCCAGCTGTGAGGCCACAGGCTGTGCAGCCTCCAGAATGTTCCTGGGCTCCCTGTAAAAGGAAGAGAGCAAAAAGGCACAGAGCGTCTCAGAGTCCACGTGAGCCCCAAAGCGTCAGGGGATTCCGGGAGCCCCTGGACCACCCTTTGAGAACCGCTGTTCAGACAGCAAGGACTGACCGAGCCACGTGGTTTTTCTTTACTGCGCGCCCGGCGAGTGGTGGCAGATGCCGGGGGCGAGACTCTACCTTCAGTTCATGCTTCTGCCTGATCTGCTGAATCTCCACCGCGCCCACCGTGCTTGCCATCAAATCTCTCATCTTTTTCTCATAGTGCTCCTTTAAACGGGTTAGGTCATGAGAAAGCTACAGCATAAAGAGACACAGTCTTTTCACAAAAAGGCTCTTTTTGGTTTTTTGGGACAATTTTACATTGAAAGGATTCTGCCAGCATCTGCCGTGGCACAGCAGGCCTCTCCTGGCTGGGGGTTCCTGGGGCCGCACGCAAGAGCCCTGATTACTAGCCCGGCTGGTCCTTAAGAGATAAACCCGCAAACAGTTGGCCAGGCGTCATGGCTTACGCCTGTAATTCCAGCACTTTGGGAGGCTGAGGCGGGAGGATCACTTGAGCTCAGGAGTTCAAGATGAGTCTGGGCAACATGGTGAAACCCTGTCTCTACTAAAAATACAAAAATTAGTCAGGCAGGGTAGTGACGCCTGTGGTTCTAACTACTTAGGAGGCCAAGGTGGGAGGATCCCTTGAGCCTGAGAGGTGGAGACTGCAGTGAGCCGTGATGGTGCCACGGAACTCTAGCCTGGGTGACAGAGTAGGACCCTGTCTCAAAAAAAAAAAAAAAAAAAAAAAAAAAAAAGGAGAAAAAAACATAAATTTTTTAAACTTGGCAACAAAAGACAAACACAATACAGACACCAGACGGGCATAGTCTCCATG
>CAUYLG010018748.1:0-18506 GCA_963573385.1 Cacajao melanocephalus
TAGCCTGGGCAGTAGAACAAGAATCCTGTTCTCTCTCCCTCTTTTTCTTCCTCTTTCTTTCTCTCGTACATTCTTTTTTTTTCTTTCTTTCACTCTCACTTTCTTTCCTCTCTTTTCCTTACTTTCAAAAAAAAAAAAAACAAAACAAAACAACAAAAATATGAATAATCAATACAGGACAACAACTATCTACATAGAATTTACATTGTATTAGGTATGATAACCAATTTAGAGATGATTTAAAGTGTATGGGAGGGTGTGCATAGGTAATATACAAATATTATGCCATTTTATACAAGGAACTTGAGCATCCACAGATTTTGGTCTCTGCGAGGTGGGAGTGTTCCTGGAACCAATGTCCTGTGGACACTGAGGAATGGCTGTATACGTCATATACAGGTAAGAAAGTGCAGAGATATCATATTTCTATTCAACAGTGGCTCATTAGATTGAATTACATTCTAAAATATATAGCAAATGAGAGGTTTTCCCAAGACTTAGCTTTCCTACTGGTTTTGCAGACTATTTTGTGGTCTGTGATGGATAAATTGGTATAGACTTGAAGAAACTAGAAGTGAATTTACATTATATTCATTTCTTGAGAATTTCACAGAGTTATAAGTGAACTTTATAACCTCTTACTATTGTCCCAATGTAGGCACAGATGCCACTTTGTTTCTTCAAGTTGGATTTGTTTCACTGGGACGCAGTTTTGTGGAGAATGTACATGGGATGTCACTTGCTCTCCTCCTACACACACAATTATGTTATCTTTAGCATAAGTAGCAGTCTCCCTGGATACAAGAGACCATTAATCAGCACATCCTCTCACACTAATTAAATGTAAGTGAGCAATCTAAATATGCTCAGCCAGCTCTTTAGTGATCACTCAGCTTGGTGGGGGTTTGGTCACTGTTCTTTATGGCTTACCTCCTATTTAGAGGGCAGAGTTTTAGGTTTTACTTTAGTGCCACTGTGTGTCATAATATTCCACATGTTACTCCATTGCTAGACTCACCCTTTTACTTGAGTTGCCATTTTCCCACATGTCTGAACTCTGTGAAACTTTCAAGGCTTAACTCAGTTGCCATGTCTGTCTTTAAGCTTTCTCTAATGTACTCAGGCCACAGCAATCTTCCTTCTCTGGAATGTTATCACTCTAAATGTCTTGTGGCTCTCTTTGGCACTGTATGGTGTCATCAGTTATATTTTTATGTATACATCATAGACTCAAAGGGTTATTAGTTGACTGAAATGATTGATTACAGTCTGGTCTAGAGGGGTAGCACTGGGAATGAGTGAGAAAGAAGAGACAGATGATTGATTGGCTATATGGTGGTTGAGAAAGAGGGTGGAGTTTAACTTGATGCTATTATTTCAAGGTTGGTAGCCCTACTGACAGAAATGAATCAAGCTTTCTATTCTTAGCTAGATTATCCAACTTTTGTCTGCTAGTATAGGTGAAGTACTCAATTAATCCTTGTTGAGGTTAATTGAATTCACTTCAACCGGAACCTTTTCTGTATCTTTTTGGTATTGGTCCAAAGTCTCAGTGTAGCGCTCTCCATACCATTCTCTCATGTTTGGGCTTGTTCTTGCCAGATGTTGCAAGAAATGGTATTCATACAAGTCTGCCAGCCCATGTTCCTTATTCTCTGCATGTATCCTATATGGGTAAATCGTGTTCACTACCATATCCTCTCATACTCACAGACTTTGTCCTGATGCATCTCTGAATGCCCCAACTTCCTTTCTCCCTCCTCCTAACCATCTTCATTTCTACCATAGGCTTAATTCGGAGAGAAAAGCATCTCACTTCATGAACACTGAAGTATTGTATCTATCCAGGGCTTTTCCCTTTGCCAATAGGAACATTCCCAAATGATGTCCTCCTAATGGGGAATTTTAAGCACTAGCAGGGTGATAGCCTAGAGAAGGGGTTAGTAAACTTTGTCTTTAAAGGGCCAGATAGTACATCTTTTAGCTTTTGTAGGCATTTTCACAACTACTTAACTCTGCTGTTGTAGTTAAACGATATCTAAATGAATTGTTAGGCAATATGTAAAAGACTGATATGGCTGTATTCCAATACAGTTTAACTTACAAAAACAGACAGCAGGCCACATTTAGTCCCCAGACCATAGTTTGCTGAACCCTAGTCTACAGTATTAATTTTTGGCATTTCCACTGTCTGTGAAATAATAACAGAAAAGCAATGGCAATTTCTCACCATCTACCTATCGCTCCCTTGCGTGTGTGTGTATACATATACATATATGTAGATATATGTATATTTATATATACATATATGTAGATATATGCATATATATGTATATTTGTATGTATATGTGTATATTTACACACACAGATACACATATCTTGCATTTCAGTGACAGGAAACTTTGTGATGTGCAGAAAAGGCAAGGGGGTATGTCTTTCCACTGAGAACCTTGGCTGTGAATGTTACAGATGCCAGCATTCCAGACAGAACTGCACATGTGCCTCAGAGAAGTATCAGGGGCTGGTAATGCACCGAAGTAGAATTAAAGAAGGAAAATTAGAAAGAGTGTCTATCAGATGAAAATACTCATTATTGGAAAACTTCCAATTTTATGTAGTAAGTTTTATGCTGCAAAACTGGTGTAAAACAATCATAGTTCTTGCAATAATGAAACTGAATAGTTGAGAGTTTTTCTAAGTAGCCTGAGGAACAATTTCCCTAAGAAGTGGGTTTTTGTGGGGGTTTTTTGTCCTTAATATTGTCGAACTGAAGTTTTGTTCCTAAGAATCTGCTTCTCCTGTAATGATTTAGGATTATAACACAAAATATATTGTGTATTAACAAAATTGAATATCTTGCTCAGGCTTTGCTTAAGGCACTCTGAGTTTCTGGACTTAAATAATGCATGTGAGGATAAGTTTTATGTATCAACTTGGCTAGGCTATAGTCCCCAGTTATTTAATCAAACAGTAATCTAGGTGATGCTGTGAAAGTATTTTGTAGCTATGGTTAACATCTACAATCTGTTCACTTTAAGGAAAGGAGCTTACTCTTGATAATGTGGGTGGGCCTCATCCAATCAGTTGAAGGCATTGAGAGCAAAACCTGAGTTTCCAGAGGAAATTTTGCCTTAGAACTACAGCAGTTTCTAGCCTGGCTCCTTGCCTTGTGGATTTCAGAATCAAGACTGCAACTGACTTTTCATTAGTCTCCAGACTGCTGGCCTGCCCTACAAAATCCAGACCTGCTAGCTGTATTAGTTAGGATTCTCCATAGAAAAAGAACCAATAGGAGATAGATAGATAGATAGATAGATAGATAGATAGATAGATAGATTTATAGATTTATCATGAGGGATTGGCTTATGTGGTTATGGAGGCTGAGAAGTCCCATGATCTGCCATCTGCAAACTGGAGGCCCAGGAAAGCCAATGGTGTAGTTCCAGTCCAAACTCAAAGGCCTGAGAATGAGGGGAGTAAATGGTATAAATCCCAATTTGAGTCTGAAGCCTGAGAATCAGGAGCAATGATGTCTAAGAGCAAGAGACTCTAGATATCCCAGCTCTAACAGACAGCAAATTTGCCCTTCATGTGCCTTTTTGTTCTATTCAGGTGCTAAAGAATTTAGATGATGCCCACATGCATTGATGAGCATGATCTTTTTTTTGTTTGTTTGTTTTAAGACAGAATCTCACTCTGCCGCCCAGGCTAGAGTGCAGTGGTGTAACCTTGGCTCACTGCAACCTCTGCCTCCCAGGTTCAAGTGATCCTTGTGCCTCAGTCTCCTGAGTATCTGGGATTACAGATGCGCACCACCACGCCCAGATAATTTTTATATTTTCAGTAGAGGCTCGGTTTGGTCAGGCTGGTCTCAAACTCCTGGCCTCAAGGGATCCACCTGCCTCAGCCTCCCAAAGTGCTGGGATTACAGGCATAAGCCGCTGTGCTCGGCCTGATCTTCTTTACTGAGTCTGATTCAAACGCTTATCTCTTCCAGAAACACTCTTGCAGATATAAGTAGAAATAGTGTTTTACCAGCTATGTGGGCATCTCTTAGCCCAGTCAAACTGACACATAAATCATCACACCAGCTCCAACACACATGAGCCAACTCCTCAAATCAATCTCAATCTCTCTCTCTACACACACACACACACACACACACACACACACACACACACACATCCTGTTGCTTGTTTCTCTGGTGAACCCTCACTGATACAACACATTGAAAGAGTAGCCTGGCTGTATTTCTAGCAGAAAAACTGTAAAATATGCTTATGTGTTGGCTAAATTATTCCAGGACAAGGGTCAGCTCTGCCTAGAATACTGGTAAACTCAGATATAATATGCCACTGTGCTCGATTATGGAAACACACTTTTCTAAGGCTTCTCTTTTGAAATATTTTTACTGTGTGATGTCAACACAGAGTAGAACTGTAAGCAGGTTGATAGGAGATGAATGTAGACAGTAGAGAGCGATGTCTGAAGTTCCTGTCATTGACATATGAAACTGCTCTTCAGTCACCCCATAAAACTTTTAGTGTTCCTTCTTGTCATCCATATAGCAGATGAAGCATGAAAATAAGAGGTGCTCAATTAATATCTCAGTTATCTGTTTTCAGAATTTACAGAAGAAACCAGAGTCCTGTGATTCTGAATCCAGCATTCTTTGTACTGCCTTACATCAAAACACAACACTAAATAAAATCAGAACAAAAGATCCCACATTAAAGTCTTCAAATTGAATTGTAGTATTATAGCTAGACTATCTCACATGCTCAGCCTCCATATCAGTCTGGGTCCAATCAGGAGAGAGAAACTATTTATTTAAACAGGAGAATATTAATACAAAGAATTATTAAATTAGGGTAAAAGTGTCTATAAGAAAAATCTATATACTTCCTGTAGGGGAAAAGGCCCTTGGCCTTATGGTTTCACTTCAAAATCAACTTGGAAAAGGAAAATTAATGGGAGAAAAGGCATACACACTTATTTAATGTGTATATAGACGAGAGCCTTCAGAATAAAAGGGCCAAGCATCCAGGAGACATTGCTCATTTTTATCCTTTGGTTCAACGATGTATGGAGAGCTGTGTAGAAATATGATTGGACAAAAAGGTATGATCTAATGCTAATAGACTGAGTGGGAAAATCCAGCAAAGTCTCACTGTCTGGATTGTTCCTGGCCTCTCTGAGCATGGGGTTGGTCCCTCTCTGGAATGGGAGTCTCGTGACCTACAGTCAAACAAGGTAGGTCAGATCATTTCTTTATGGCCAGTTTTTATATGGAAAAGAGGGAAAATCAGAGTAATATTTTTAGCGTTTATCCTGGCTTTGGGGAAAAAGGGTTCTGGTTTCTATAACCCGCCTTGGGGAAGTAAGATTCTAGCTTCTATGGCTAGCCTCAGGGGACAATGGGACTGACACAAGAGGGCAAGATGTCAAAGAAAAACTTTTGCTTCTGAGGCCTACATTTGGGGTATTGTTTTCTGAGTCCCAATATATACAAGGGCGGAGGGAGAGTACCCAAGGAAGGACAAATCTGGAAAGGTGCCCCATCTACAGGGCTAAGGACAAATCTGGAAAGGTGCCCCATCTACAGGGCTAAGGTCCAGACCTTGCTGAAAGTCTGTTGTAGTTGCAGTCCAATGGACTGCAGAAAAATCTGCCAGTTTGAGGCAGACCTGGTCTGCAGTCACTGAGCAAACAGGAAGCAACCCTCCAGAGGGCAGGTGAGGCGTAGTCAGGCTGCAGGCAAGCCCCAGACAGCGTATGGATGCAAGGGCATGCAGAGGGAGTGGGATCCCTAGTGGTAACCCTCTAGCACATAAGCAAGGCTATAGCCAATGGCCAAGTATGTGGTCATGCTGAGGAACTGGGAGTGCCAATGTGGCAGGAGGCCTGGAGTGTACCATATCCTGTCAGGAGAGCTGGATGTTATGACTGTGGAATACCAAACTGGGAGGGACTCTGGAACAGAGGGAGTCAGGACACTGGAGCAGGTGCACGGTGTCCACGTAAAGATGGCAAGAGCACTCTCACCAGACCAGTCTGGAGCTGTAAGAGTATCAGAAACCACACATTCTGGGTCTGTGGCTGGCATAGTGCACCACCAGATACTCTCGCAGTCACAATGTTAACCCACCACAAACTGGAAACAGCAGAAATCCCTTCCACTTGCAATGCAACTGTAGTGCTCACTACTGAGAAAGCACAACATGTGTTTACTGGAAAGGAGAAATGCCTAAAGCAATTCTGTCCATTATCGCCGAGCACATATTGAAGGTGAATTTGAAGCTGAGGTGCAATACATTGATAATTGGCACAGTCCATTCCGTTGGTTGCCTCCATGTGAACCCCTTGACACACATCCAAATTCCCCTGTAGCAGCAAAACAACTTTTTCTACCTAACATGATACATCAATCCTTGTAAGTGAAGTGCTCACTTTTACCTAAAATTAGATGACCAGGATTTTCAAGTGATTGCAATTATCACAGGATCTATTAAGTATTTCTCAAATTCATTCAGGTTCCCATTGAGTATTATCTTACCTAAAGACAAGTTAATCTCCCTTGAAGTTGTGCATAACATTTAAAATAGGAACCAGGATTTAAAAAAAAAAAGAATGGTACATATATACAAATAAATGAATCCATATGATAAACATAGAGAAATATGCAAAGTAACAAGTCTTTGTTTCCGTAATTTGTCTCAAGGTCTGAGCTCTTCAAGTTCAAATTATAATTTTCTCTCGCTCTCAGCTAAAACCTCAAAAGCTTTCTTTACTTCAGTTCTTTAGCTAGTGAAGCTCTTCAAACTTTCATTTCCCAGGGGTCTCAGTCTTGAACCACCCTACATTTGTTGTTGTTGAGGTAAATTTCCATTAGCATTTCCTATTGAGCACATGAAGTACGGAGAATAATGGCATTGCAAAGATGTCCACATCCTAATACTTGAAAATTTAACATGTTGTGTTACAAGACATATGGGAATTAAGATTGCTCATTTAGGGTGGGCATGGTGGCTCATGTCTGCAATCCCTGTGCTTTGGGAGGCCAAGGTGGGAGGACTGCTTGAAGCCAGGAGTTAGAGACTAGTCTGGGCAACAAGACCCTGTCTCTACACACACACACACACAAAAATTAAACAGGTGTGATGGTGAGCATCTATAATCCTAGTTATTTGGGAGGCTGAGATGGGAGGATCATTTGAGCCCAGGAATTTGAGGTTACACTGAGCTGTAATTACACTACTGCACTCCACCCTGGGCAACAGCAAGACCTTGTCTCAAAAAATAAATTCTTTAAAAGATTGCTAATTTAAAATAGGGAGATTATCCTGGATTGTCTCAGTGAGCCCAATCTAATTACAATGGTTCTTAAAAATGGAAAAGGCAGAAAAGGGAGAACCAGAGATGGCAGCTGAAAACTCAATCCACCATTGCTGACTTTGAAGATGGAGGAATGAAGCCATGAGTCCAGGAATGCAGGCAGCTTCTAGAAAGCTGGAAAAGGCAGAGAAACAGATTGTGCCTTTGGTGCATCTGAGATTGCAGCCCCGCTGACACCTTCATTTTAGCCCAGTGAAAATCATCTTCGACTCTTAACCTCCAGGACTCTAAGATAACAAAACTATGTTGTTCTAAGCTATTAAGTTTGTAGCAATATGTTACAGAAGCAGTAGAAAATGAACACACTGAAAGTCAAATTTTTATCTCCATGGATTACTTGAAAACTTGACTCATAAATTAAGGGAACAAATAATAGTCATTGAGTCACTGAAGAACTTTTATTATTTTATTTGAAAACATACCATATAGACAGTATACAACCATTCATAGTGCATTCAGAATTTCTTCTCACAGGGCAACAATGGATTGCAGCCACGATCCTCCCTGTCATAGATACTCCTACCATCTTCTTCACATTTCATTTTGCCCTGCATTTGGAAGTGCTACATGCTGAAGAGCAGCGTGTCCAGGATGTAAACTCAGTACTAAGATATCAAGCTATTATCATCTTCCGACTCCTTTCAAAACAAAACAATTTTCCCTCATTCTTACCAAAATCCTGTTCTGATATCTATGTAACTGGGCTCAAGATATTCTAGAGACTGAAAAAACAAAATTTAGAAACCAAACTGTCACTTTCCTCTAAATGCAACTCCAGCCGTATCCTTCAGCTGCTGAAGTACTACAGAAGTTGAACAACCACTCATTGCGTCTGTAACACCTTCTTCCGTAAGAGTGATTAATTCAATCTATGATATTCCCTCATATATACCTTAACAATCTTCAGGTCCCATAAGATGTCCTTCTAGATACACTGTGTTCTGGATAGAATCTCCAAGTTTTGGAATCTGGTTTTCCCCTTGCAAGGTATTATCTAGTAATAACTTCCCCACACCACTAAAATCCAACTCACCTATTTTAAAGGACCCTAGGCTTAAAAGCATCAGCAAGCTCTTACACGGTTATACTAAGGCCATACCCCATATACAAGGGGGCACACTCCTGTTGATAAAGGTGTGGCTGAAAATTCAATCCTATGTTATGTGAGAAAACTTCTTAATATAAGTCATTTGTTCATAGCAAAGGCACAAAGTACGACAGATTCACTGCCTCAATGGCAGGAAAAGGTTATAATACAGCAGTGGCACACACTTGATGGCAAAATTATTAAATCCCCTGGATTTTAATGAAATATGACCAACCCAGGATCCATGCATCGTTCCCCAGAAGCAGACCATCTTCATATGGAGTTTCTGATGTTGTGTCAAATGGGTAACAAGTAAGACTTTCAAATCCTACAAGTCCACTTTAAAGCATATATTGCTTACTCATTGAAGGAACAAGACCACCACATTATAAGGTACAGAGATGTAAAAAAAAAAAATCTGGAATTACTCATGTGATGTTGAATGCAGAGGATTGTTCAAGGTTTCGCAGATAAAGTCCAGGTAAACAAAATTCCTTTGAGGCAATGAAAGTGCCCCTCTGAGAAGACCAAGATGGCAAGGTGGGCTTAAGACCACGAAAGATCAACAGCTTGATATCAGACACACAGGAAATGTGGGTCAATTTCTTGAGAGCAAATCAATTTAGAGATTTGACTTGGCGTTTAGCCTCATCCATATGTGCTCAAGATGATTCAAAAGTTATCAGCCTCATTTTTGATTGCCAGGATCCTAGCAACTATTTTTTCCACCAAATTCCAGAGTATGATCAGAAGTTATTTTTATGAGTTTTACTTTTAATAAGTTCACCAAGGCATACATTTATATGAAAAACACAAAAATGTAATCAAAACCTTTTAGAAAATTGGGCAATTTAAATATACAGCCAAGATAGTGTATGTAGTACAGTAGTGGTTCTCAAACTGTATCAAGCATCACAGTCTCCATCAGATTGCTATCCCTCACCCCGAGTTTCTGAATCAGTAGGTCTATAGTGGAAACCAAGATTTTGCATTTCAAATGAGTGCCACCATGTTCCTGGTGCTGCTAGTTTAAGGAGTATACTTTTTAAACCACTGCGTTAGAACATGAAAAGAGGCAGAGAGATTGTTTGAGGCCAGGAGTTCGAGTCCAGCCTGGGCAGTATAGTGAGACCCTGTCTCTACAAAAAGCAAAAAACAAACAAAAAAAATTTTGCTTTGTGTAGCAAAAAGCAAAAGAAAAAATATATATATATATATACATATTTTGCTTTTTGTAGAGACAGGGTCTTTCTATGTGATGGCACATATCTATAGCCCCAGCCAAAGCGAGAAGAGAAATTCCTTTCTTTTCAGGAGGCTGAGAAGAGAGAATGGCTTGATATCAGGAGTTCCAGGCTGCACTGAATTATAATTACACTGCACTCTAGCTAGGATGGCAGAGTGAGATGCTAAATATATTAAAATGAAGAAAAACACATGGAAAACACAACTTCAGCCGTGTAGGAGAGAAGCATGCTCATCAGCCAGAGCTAAGGGATTGGGGTGTCTGTATCAGGGTTAGAATGGAGATTTCCCCAATAAGTGTTTCTGTTTGACATTTGGTCCTAGACCAATTGCCTTTTCATCTCTGGATAAAGTTCAGAGTTTTCCATCCATGGAGGAAGTATGTTCCTCTTATTTCTTCTGAAGAATCTCCTCTATCTCCTTGCTATGAAGCTGAGCATTCTGTTCTCTTTTCAACACCTCTTCAAAGATCTCATTATGCATGTAAAAGAAGATGTACCCAGTGCAACGCCTATCCTTCTGCATCTGGGCCTCCTGGATACTTAACACCTTCATATCATTGTAAGTGAGCCAGGTCTGCTTCTCAAAGTCATAGGCATCACAGATATAATGGCCTGAATTTAGAGTCTTCCCAAGATGGCTGACAACACTAATGAGCCGGTAGGTATGATCTCCCTTATTGGCATTTCTTTCTGTTTCCTTAGCTTTAGATTTTACCTGATCTAAAATGACTTTGTTTCTAGGGTTCTTACTGGAACCCAATGCATGCAAGGAATTCCTGTTAGGCTTCCGGAGATTTAATTTTGTAGATCTTATGAGTTTCTCTGTGTGCCCCTTGGCACCTGGCTTTGGAAGACTTCGGGGCAGTGCCTGCTGAGGAACTTGTTCACAGATTCTCTTACTATCATAATTCTGAGTCCGTGCAGTCACTTTTTGGAATCCTTCTGGAACTCTGATATTTTTATCTTTACAAAAATCTTTAGTAGGATTGAAAATCTTATCAAAAGCTGCAAACTTACTCATTTTCACATATTTCTTTTGTTTTGGATTTTCAGGCACTGCTTGAAATGGAACTTCTGGAAAACATGTATCTGGGCTGCTGGTAGGTTTACCTCCAGCTTTGTGGCACTGAGAAAGTGAGAAGTCTTCCAGATATGCCATTAAGTAAGCTAACGGCTTGTTTTCAGTGAATACTCGATCTCCTGAGTATACAAATTCTGGCTTATTTGGTTTTGAATTTTTCCCAATATACTTTTGCTGCTGTCTTCTGCTTGCCCCTTTAAAGACTGTCTGGAATTTTTGTTGTTCAGACTCCTTATCAGATCCAATGTATGCAGCCAGGATATCTTTGGATTTCTTTGTTGAAGGCCATGATACACCGATGCTTCCAGAAGTCATCTTTCGAATAACTTTTAATACTTGGAAATTCATAATGTCTGCATCCTCACTCAAGGGAAGAGGTGGTTTGGTGCCTTCATTGCAATGAGAAGACACTGTTAAATATTTGGAAATGATGACTTCCTGGTCATTCTTCTTTAATGAACAAAATGCATTCAAGCTATAGCGTTTCAGATGAACAATAAGGACTCTAGGTAGCCTACTGAATGAGTGCACTCCAACAGAAGTCTTGTGCTTACAGTTTGCACACTTATACTCAAGCTCTTCTGCTGAAAAATAAAGATCAAAAGTAGACTGAATAGATGATGGAAGTGCTTTCATTCCTTGAGGAAGGTTGATGGAGAGGTAATTACTCAGTTCTGTTTTGAGAATAACCTGACCACAAGCTTTACAAACAATAGAGTGCAACAACTCTAACTCAAAATTAGTAATAACAGGGCAAGAAAACCCATTGGTGTCAGGATTATCAGCAAAAACTTGTTTAGGAAAATAATATTCCCAAACTTCACTTTTAGGCTTCCAAATTGTATCGAGTTTTTCTGTGTTATCTTTCAACTGATCTAAACAGTGACCTAAAAACTCATGAGCATCCTTCTGTGCATTGCCATGGAATATCTCTGCAACTGCTGACATGACTTTTTTAATATTCAAAAGTAACATCTCCTTGATTTCTATATTATAAATATCTTTAAAAAAAAGTAGTCGTGCCAAACTCATGGTAAGAGCATTAAGAGGAATTTTACTCCATGGGAAACCCTGATTAAGTATATTATTAGCAAACGATGGAATTGAAAATAGTGACTGTAAAACTGCATTCATATAACAGGTGTTTCCCAAATTGGGGAGGCCATGGCATAGTTTCTCTGGAAACAATTCAAAAAATAGTTTTAATTTATCCCACTTTGAGTAATCCTCACTATACCCTGGTTGTAACAGAAATGCCAAAATCACTTTCTCAGTGAGCGCCTGAAGGAGACCAATGTCATCTAGGTAAGGATTTCCAGTAGTGTTAACGATGCATGAAGATTCACGTTCCAATTTCTTAATCTCTTCTAACTCTTTTAACTTCCGTTGTTTATCTTGTTTGCAGCTTACACGCCTCAAGCGATCTGCCTTGGATTTCTTGCATTCTACAGAATTATTTTCTTTCAAGAATTCCTCATTCATCTCTGAGCTAGACAAGAGCGTTATTTTCCTCTTCTTCTGTTGCTTCTCTAATGACTTTCTGCGAGTAAGTGCTGACGATTTTGATTTAAGCAAAGGCATCCTCTGAAGGACACCTGCCCCACTACCTTTTGCCTTCTCAAAAGATTTCTGACTTGATTTCTCACCAACTTTGCGGAATGAAGTTTTGTTGATTTTCTTCCGTGGTGTTGTGCTAGAAAAGACACTCCCACCTTTATCAGGTCTCACAGGTGGCCGAACCTTCTTTTGATGAAATCTGTCCAGGAATACCTTCAATATTTCAGCATCTGTGGAGGATAATCCTTCAACAAACAAGAATTTATTATTTTTTAAAGTTAAACGCAGGTGATTTTGGTTTCCTCTATAGGATCGAAAGACTACATTTCGAATATTATCAGTTAGCAGAAAAGTCACATGCTTTCCATTTTTGAAATAGAGCACCAGTCTAACTTTCTTCTGTCCTTCCATTGTTCCAATGAATGCTTCTTTTGACTTAGACATACCAGTTCTGGAATTCCATATTTGGACAAAACCATGAATCATTTGGGCAGCCATGTTTTCATATACGGATCTTCGATTATTGATAATTTTGAAGTTCCAATCTGTTTTGCAAGTTCAGCTGTGGAGACAACACCAAAGAAATGGTTCATTAGTTCTCTATACAGATTGATCCTATTTCTACTATTGGTTTTATACTAGAGTCTAGTTCAGGTTCTAGATATCCAGCTCTTCAGTTATGAGATCAATGCCTTTTGAGAGCCTTCCACTGTTGCATGAAGGCAGAGTCTTGATTCCTAAGACAAAATCACTATGGGAAAAATCAAGAAATGTTATTTAAACTATTACAGAAATGCTTGGCATGGACAAAATTCAAACTCCACACTCAAACACTACATCTAGTTTCCACCAAAATATTGGGCTCCCTTCTTATTAATCTCCCCACTTCAATTGAAATCATGAAACACTTGGAAGACTTTCAGTACATAACTAAAAAAGTATACTCAATAGATTCTAAAGTGCATGAATACAATATACTAATCTTCCTGTTACAGAATGACCCCACAGGACAACTACAATAAGTGAATAAGAAAGTGAAGGCACCAAGAGGCCCTCAACTAACAGAAGAAATGTTCTTTGATGTCTAGAGGATCTCATATACAGGCCACTCAAAGTAAATCAATCTACCTCCTTCAAAATCTAGTTATGTTCCTACATTTCACTTGGCACTGGGGAACATCATTGCATTCTTCCCACCTACTGACCAAAGTTTAAGAATAACAACTTCTTACCTATCAGATATAGGCTAGTGAGGCTCCTGCAGCCAACTCCGGCCATAAGGCCCACCTAACCAGAGCTAGCTCCCTGTATTCAAAACCAGTGGGAAAGAATCAGATGTATTTAGTCACTGAAAGTCAGAATCTCTGAACAACTCTGGAGCCAATGTGAATTACTGAGTAAGTTAACAGCTAGCACTACAAATATTTGCATCAGTAAGTGTACATCCAAGAATCAGCTGGAAGTTGTTTCCTCCTCAATCATTAAATATTCTTCCTGAATCTTCTCTATGCTACTAACTTGCTTAAGCAAACCCTGCCATTACGAATAATACTGCAGGAAACTTCTGTTCAGTCCCTGTTCAAATTATCAACATATCAAAATTGGTGGAACATAAATTAATGAGATTTTTGTTTTATAAAGTATTTAATCTATCAACCTATGTTCAGGGAAGTAGGCATGGCATCCATCCGTATACAAAAGTGCATATGCATCCAAGTAAGAGAATGATTATATTTTTCATGGTAGAAATGGGGCCATAAAAACATTCAAACACAGCACAAATTTAAGTTCTCTGGATAATTTATATTTCACTGTCCTACCGTAGATGCTAAGTAAGGATTTAAACAATTTCTTCTCCACAAAAAAGGCAGTCTTAATTGTTTCTTTTTATTTCAACAACTTGAGAGAACCTGCAACCATAGAACCACTTGCAGCCTATTTAAGTTTTACAATCCCAGCTCATCTGCATTTATCAAAAACTATTATCTTCTTTCTACTGGTAGCTGAAATAATCTAAGACCCTCTTGACATTTCTTCTCTCTGCCCTCAAAAATACAGTTGAGAGACATTCCTTCCTCACAGTCAGTCCTGCCTAAGTTTCATTCCAGATGAAAGGAGGCTTATTTGAGCCCACTGAGCATGGAAAGTAAAGATTAAGAACCATATTGCTGATGTACAGGCTGAGTGGTCTGACCACTGCCTACTTCCCTAGGACATCTCAAGCTTAAATCCTGTTCTTTATTCTGCCTTGATTGCTTGCTTTGAGAGTCTTTTGAACTAAAATGTATTGTTTCCCCAAGACTCCATTGAAGAGCACTATGTGACTATTCCATGCAGTCTAAAATAAACTTCAGCATTCCTCCTCTCTTGTCTCCCCTACACCAGATTCAAAACAAATAGATGACAGCTGTGTTCAAAAGTTATGAAAGCCAACATGCGTTTCTCTCATTTAACCTACAAACTCAAAGCATTCAATTTGACTTATCAACTACCAGTGCAACACTTCAGACTCAAAGGATAGCCAGACACTCACAAAACTGCACCACTTCTGTCAGATTTGGAGGCATAAACTATGGTGCCAAGCAGCTGGTTGTGCAGAAAAAAAAACTAATAGAAATGTCTGCTCCATTATTAATTTACTAATTCACTCTACATTGATCTTCATGGTCACTGAGAAAGTTGCTGAGCATCTGCTCTATGCTCCCTGCATATTATGATTTGCTGAGTATCTGCTCAATGTTGGGTATTGCCACTGGTGCTCTCAGGGACACAATGGATGTGAAGATTCACTGTACCTAAATGATTTAGACTCTAAACATGACTGTGTAAACATCACAATAAAAGACGGGACTCCTCTAATTTAAGGAAGGTTTGTGTTGCTTTTGGAGTATTTACCCTCTGTATTCTGCATTTATATTTCCCACCACTCAGGCTATCAATATTTCAAGAGGTAGAAGAACTCGAAGACAAATCCGTATACACCTTTCAAATCTGAATTTGCATTTCTGAATCCCAACGTGTATATTACAAAAGAGTAATAAAGAGAAGAAAATGAGACAAAACAATTATTGTCTTTCAAGTATTTCCGTGAAATGGATGATGCTTTAAGAAGACAACCATTTGTTTTGAAAAGTTTAGAGGCAGCTTTGGCCTGGAGGCAGATTAATAAACTCTAGAAGGCTCGGAGGCTCAATGACTATGAGAAAGTAACATTTCTATGTCAGTTCTCCTCCACTGACATGAGTACAAACTGTTATCAATTATATAGAATTGAGTGTGCATTTATCTTACTGAATACGCAAGGATCAAGATATATGACAGTGTGGTACAAGTGGTGTGTTTTAATTATCTTTTTTTTCCACTTCTTGAAAACATGTGAAGCAAGAGAACAAAGATATACTGAGAAATTCTGCCAAGTTACCTAAGCAAGTCTCACTGAACAGAAATGAAGTACCCATGAGGTGATGTGTCAGCCCACAAATGCAGTAAGTGAAAAGACAGAGCCAGGTAATGACATCATGAGTTTCTAACCATTTCTGGGTATCTCCAGTAATCCCAAGCAAGGGTTTTGAAAAACAAACCAACTTCAACTCACATCTATTTTAAACTACACTTAGCTTAGTGATCTTGGACAAGCCAATTCCTCTATTAGGGCCCATTAAACAAATCGGGAAATATAAAACTCTCTTTGAGGACTCCATTCTGTGAGACTACTAGTACAAAATGCTTAAGCACATTCGACTTCCCAGGACAGGCCAAATAAAAGATACTTTCTCCGACGATTAGATGATGTGCACTAAATCTGGACTTAGAAACCAGGGGCACAATACAAAAAACTATATATGGAAGGATGGGTAGGGTATGAATATTCTAGGTTTGGCAATTGGGAAGAGAAGATATTCAAAAGCCAGCAAGCATCCATTTATTCATTAAATAAATATGTATGGAGTACTAGAAAACATTACATTAAGCTCTAGGTATAGAAGAATGAAAAAACCCACAAAATTCATGCTCCCCAAAAATTTTAATTTTAGCAGGGAGATAGAAAAGACAGTACATACAAAATATGGAGAACGCCAGATGGTGGCAACTGCTAAACGAAACAAAGTTGGAGGAGGCTGGGTGCAGTGGCTCCAGGCAGGAGGAACAGTAAATGAAAAGGCCCTCAGGTAAGAATGGGCTTGGCATGTTGGAAACAGAAAGCAGGCCAGTGTGGTAAAATATTTGAAGAGAAAGAAGTTGTGGAAGGTTTGTAAAAGAGCAGGAGACTGAATGGACTAGTAACCTTGCTAAGCAGCACCAAGGGCTGACTTAGGCTAGTAGTCATATATTTACAGCAAGACCGACCTGAATATTTTTTCCCCAGCCACGTTTAGCTGCCCAGTAGTCATAGCCCAGGTGTGTCATAGGCAGAGCCTTGAATTTAACTTGCTTGAAATGTTGCCATTCATAAGTAAACAAGGAAGAGGAAAATGGGAGCTGAAGGCATCGGGAAGAAAATGATTTAAGTACGGAACCAGAAAGGGTGGAATGGAACAATGAACAGAAACACATGAAAAGGCCTAAATATCATAAAATGCTATGGAGTAGGGGAGAAACATCAGGGAACTAGGAGTCCAGCTCTCATTTCAGCAGCTATAATTCTGTCCCCTGTTTCTAAGCAGCTGTCAACTGCTTGCAGACTTCCTTCTATTCTCGAACTCCCACCTTCCTTTCTGTTTTTCTATTCATTCTCATCCTGGCTACAAAGCTTGAAGTAAATAATGGAAATGGAAGTGGAGAGTTGAATGTTAGGGGCATGTGGGCTGGGTTAGAGGCAGACAAGATCAGATGCAGCGAGTTGGGGGCAGCGAGCAGAAAGGGAAAGGAAATCCTTCCCTCCCCTTTTTTACCCTCCCAACTTTGGGTTAAAGGTCAACACATCAAGAGACACATTGCCTCTAGAGCATTAGCAATTAAATCCTGTTATTATGTTTGGTCCCAGCTTCAGTGTGCATGGCTTTTCAAAATGATTGGATCAGGGCAGACTCTCTTTTTCTTTCTCGAGCTTAAAGGTGCATTTCTGTACTCAGCAAACGTCCAAGTCATTGTATAGCAGAGAAATGCCATTATTTCGTCTCTTGACATAAACTGCACATAAATCTCTCCATAGGAGGCCCTGACCAAAATGGGAAGAATTCTCTAGACCAGCAAATTGTTCCCATGAACTATTCAAGCTTTGAACCCTTTCTGAGTGACAGATTTGGCAGAGTATTTTTTTTTCATTCTTTTAAAATTATGCCAGTGCTATTAGTACAACGTAGCTGATTAGGAAAACAGAATGCAAAGATTATTTTCCAGAATTTAAATATGATTTCATTAAGAAAGAGTGCTCTTTCATGAGAAGGCATGCATTTGTTACACTGAATAATGATAAATGAGGTTTTTCTTGAAATTAATCCTTTTTTTCCTGTTGGAAGCTTCCTAGTATTTTGCAACCCCTTCTGCTAACTATTGCATTCATTTGTTTATTCACTTTATAACTGAAATATTTGTTGATACTATGGATATCAACTATGGCCCATATCCAAACATGAAGCAGTAAAAATATTCCTGACCTCAGATTTTAAGACAAATACAAACAATGGCAGTACAAAGGAAAATGTCTTAATTAAGAAAGTAAAATCCGAGAGAGAGATCCAAGATGGCCGATTAACAACAGCTCAGGATTGTAGCTCCCAGTGAAAGCGCAGAGAGCGAGTGGACGTCACACTTTCAGACGAATTTTTGTTGCCCACAGACTGGGAGATTCCCGGCAGAGGAGCCACACAGGTCGCCAGCGTGACTTTTTTGGCCGGCATGGCTATTTTGCCGGCGCCCCGGTGCGGTGCTTCTCAGTGTGGAGTATATGTGACGAGGTGCCCTTTGAGTCGGGCTCGGCTGGTCCCATCCCCACAAGGAGAACAGCAATTGGAAGCGCTGAGGACTGAGAGTTTCACAGTAAGCACAGCTGAACCAGGAAGATCCAGCTCTGTGGGGAAGGGGCGTCCACCATAGGAAAACTAAGAAACAGAAAAAACTTCATCACTGGGCAGAGAGCTCCAAGATGGCCGATTAACAACAGCTCAGGATTGTAGCTCCCAATGAAAGCGCAGAGAGC
>CAUYLG010018749.1:0-44410 GCA_963573385.1 Cacajao melanocephalus
TACTGTGTGTGAATAGCAGTAGTGGGGGCAAAAGCAATCTTCTCATTTGGAAATGTTGTAAATAATTTTATTATATAGTGTTTTGGATGTATTTGTTGTAGAAATGGACCAGTGAATAAAGAGAATCTAAGGATTTGTACAATGTGAAATAATGTGTTAAATAAATGTCATTGTCATAGAACATAAAGTTATGTTATTGGTAAGGGATTACTGGGTGATAAGCTCTTTCTTTGGTCCTTAAATAAGCAGACACAGCCTTCTTTGTGAATAGGATTCTCATCTAGTCCTCATTGCACCTGAGATGCCCACCTGGCACATTGAGGAAAACGTACATACTTGCTCACCTCATTCTTGGCTTTGAAGAAACTAGCTCTGTTCAGCACTGTGCCAAGTACTTTGATATCTATTCCTCAGATTTCTTTTGGATGCAAATAACAAAACCAACTTAGAGATCAATGGCCACCCAGGGTTTTCTAGGGACAGGAAGCTGTCAGCAGCGGAGGTGACATTTCTCACCGTGTCACACACATCTGCTCCTCCACGTGCATGGTGGATTGCTCCAAAACAATTGCGCTTACGTTTCCTCCATAGAGGAGATAAGCCCAGACTGGCCTCTAAGATTGTGCCAGCATCAAGAATCTAGCCCAGTTTAGGTCAGGTTTCTACCTTCAGTCCAATTCTGTGGTTAGATGGAGCAGCTGCCAAATTAAAGGGGTCATTTTGTGTTATATATTTCAGAGATAGATGTCCACTACATTTCACTCTGGCTGCCCTGCTTTGAAATTTGTGTCACCTTCAAAGCCAGCTGCTTCTGCCCCACCCTACCCCCAACTTTCAGGAGACTCTGATGCTTGGTGCCCTGGCCTTGTCTCAGCCTGGGCTTCAGCCTTCTGCTGCATCTCCCCTAGGGTTAGACTTCATCCTTTCCCCTCCAGTGGCTCCTTGCCCTTGCTGTGACCCAGTGCCTGAGACCAAAAGGATGAGTTGGTCATTCTGTTATGCTCTTACTCTCATCTCTATTCCAACTGTCTTCATGTATGTGTCTTGCATTATAAAGAAGATCCTCTAAAAGTAGTCATTTATGAGTCAGAAGCCATTGTCTGGCTCTGTTCCCAGTAAGCTTATCTACCCTCTTCCTCTCCCGTATGACACACACACCAGAACCAAAGCCAGCTTAATCATAATACTCTACGCCACTACTGTGCTTAAGATTACAAAGTGCGTCTCATACTTAAGTTCAACTCAGGCAGAAAGTATCATGTGCTTTAAATAGATTTTTATTTGTTTTTCTTTATATTAAATTTTTTCTCCCATAGAGGAATAGCATTACAGTCTAACAATCAGAATTCTGTTACACACATACACAGGCATGCCACATGACCCGGTTGAGGTGGTTGTTTCCTTGAGTCTGTCGACACATCACATAGTCAACCAAAGTCTCGTTTCAGCCAGTCTCAACAGAGAACACCCAACAGGGATGCACTCAACTTGTTGGTTCCGTGTGGAACTAGGTGGCAGGGTGAGAGGGAAAGTAGTAGAAGTGGGCTATGGTGTGTCTGCATTCAGTCCCCTCACATAAAGCCACATGGATCTAGGGGGGCATCCAAGAGCTCTGGTGGGGTCCTTGTTGCACCTAAGACATTACAGGTCAGAGCAAGTTGATCAGAGGGTTCCAGGCAGGGGGCTGGGGAGCAGGCATACTCTAAAACAGCACCAAACTGCATTCATACACACACGCTGCCCTGCTGGGGCTAGACTGGCAAAGGCTGGAAAGACACCCAGCTTGAAGGAACCACTCAGACTTACTAGGGAATAACTGGAAGTCACTCTTTGATGTAACTGGGACTCACTCTAGAAACAGGGGTCCCTCTGACACAGTTTTGGCAAAGTGCTGGTAGTACTGACATTAATATTCACAAATTGGTACAAACTCCTCTAGGGTCACTGAAAACATCAATCAAAACAGACTCTCTAACCTCCTCCTAAGGTTGCATAGGACTTTGTGAACTCTGGTTCCCTCATGTATTCAAGTTCTGTGGTTTAAAAAAAAAATCCTGAAGCATGCTCAAGGGTGAAAGGCACATACACAGTCAATACAGTATGACAAGGTCTGATGCTTCAGGAGTCAGACTAGCAGGAGACTGAGTAGTGTTGGTTCTTAGAAGTCTATACACAATTAAAATATTGCCACACTCAAATGCTACAGAATCTATAGGAAAAGTACAAAAAATATAAGCCTTGCAACCAGCCAGGTGAGAGATTGGGTTCTAGAACTACAGGAGCCTCCAGAAATATAGGTAAAAACAAGGCCTTTTAAAATTTGAGCCAAATGCCCTATAACTTAAACTCTTCCCCCACCAGAAGGATCATGGGCACCACATAGGACTGAGCCTAGGCCCCAGCTGGCAGTGAGGAGTAGGCAAGAAGGGTTGGAGGGAGTTTCAGCTCTTGGAGGTGCCGAAGACCCTAGGCTGGCTGTGAAGTGCCCAAGTGGTAGCTGGAAGAATAAAAGCAACTAGGTTGTAACTAAAGGAGAACTTAGGGAGAGGAGCAAGGCTGTCAACTACTGGGGCCCTAGTGGACTGGTGTGGGAGCTTTGATCCATTTTTAGTGTTAATTTGGCTTATTCCCTGGGATAGGAGACCCCAACAGGTCTTCCTCTGCCCTCATCCCAGCATCCATGGGGATACCCCATCCCTTCCCCACACATCCCCCAGGAGGCCTGGGGCTATAGGGTCAGGGAGGGCAGCTGCCTTTGCCCTCATAGGAATGCAGAGTTTTCTCCAAGCCTCAGCTTGGCTGTGAGGCCTGGAAACCTAGAGTTGGGGTGAGGGGAAGACCTATGTTCATATGTTCCAAGAAGTCTTAAAAGTTCCAAGGAAGAGTGAGTACACTAGAAAAGGACGGCTAGAAACAGGAAATGGGAAGCAACTCGGGCATCCCAAGAGGCTGTTGCTGGTGTCTGAGCCCAAAATTCAATCTCCACAAGAAGGGGGAAGCCTCTGCCCCTTCTGTCTCCCCCAGGGATTCAGGTTTCTGGAGGAGAAGAGGAAAGGGACCATAGGGCACCCATTTCTCCCCAGCAACCTAGAAAGAAAGAGAGGCCTGTGGGAGAAAATGAGAAGACGCCCCCCGAAGGCCCTGAACCTGGATAGGAACAATTTGGGGATTGGGACAGTGGGGCTCCTGGACTCCTACTCAGGACTGCTGGCTAGCCATACTGAGCAGGGTGTGAAATACAAGACCAGAGGCAAGCAAGGTGAAGGCTGAGCTGTCAGCCTTGGGATGGCTTCACCCCATGGTGTGTCCTCTCCAGCATCACTGCTCTGCACTCTGACCTAGGGTGAATGCCCTTTGCCTGCCTAGAAGCCCTGTGGCCTGCATCTCCCCTAAGCTATTCTAGCACCTTGGGCTTGTGAACAAACGGCCAGGATGGTGGGACCTTGCCCAGCTTCTACTCAGGTGACATGTCAGGGGTAGAGTGGCAAGGTACTAAGTAAGCCCTTCAGATTGAGGAACCTGCAGAAGGATGGATTATAGAAAAGGAAAGTGGGGGCAGACTCCAGGCTTCAGCTTGGGAGCAGGGCTTGGCCTCTCTGAGCAAGCACAGTGCGAGCTCCCTTGGTGCCCTGCTCCCTGCAGCTTCTCAACATGTCTGTCCTGTCCGAATCTCCAATAGGCTGCTTCGTTTCCTAGATTCCCTCCGTCTTCTCCCTCTAACTCACTTGCACAGTCCTCTTCTACATACTGTACTTTTCCAGGCCTAAGCAGCTCCACAGAGTACAGCCCCCAAGGCAGAAGGAAGGGGAGACTAAAAGCAAAACCCCGAGCCCTTACTAGAGGGCAATGACAGTGGCCCAGGCTGCACAGGCTCTACCTGGTCAGAGCTGGGCTCAGGGTCCCCACCATTTGGGAGCAAATTAGTGGGAATGAAGAATAAGGGAACAGGGATGAGTGTAATGCCAAACATGGGATAGTGTGAGTCATGTAAGGTGGGAGTTGAAGGTGGGGAATGAGCCAGATCAGGGACTGGAAGAAGCTTTCAGAAATAGGAGCGGGCCAGAGGTAGAGGACTAGAGGGCAAGGGTGAAGGGGAGAGACAGGGATGGGGACCAGAGAAGAAAGGATGGAGGGGTCAGGAGTAGGGGGCATGGATGATTAGATGCTGGGGATGGGGGCCAGAAAGAGCGAGGGTGACGGGGGCTTGAAAAGGGGCTCAGAGGCGGATTAGAGGATCAGAGATGGGGAAATTCAGGGTGTCAGGGAAGGAACGGCTATCACCCAACCTAACACGCTTTAAGGAGGGAGGTTTCGGCGTCCAGCCCGAGGCGTCGGAGGGGCCCGACAGGGATCGGTAGCCGGCAAGCGGTTCGCAGCGCGACCGGCAGACGCTCAGTAGTTGAAGTGGCGCTGGCACGGCTGGTAGATAAAGCTGCCCTGGTGCTTGGGCCGGCGCGGACGGCTCTCGCGGGCTCGGTTCTGCCGCTGCACCGCCTTGGCGCTCAGCGCGTGGCGCTCCGCCCGCTGCCGGGCCCGCTGCAGCCGCCGCACCTGGCCCGCCTTCTCCAGCAGCGCCGCCCGCGCGGGTAGAGGAGCAGCGTGGCGCGCGGCCCGGGGCTCGCGGCGGGCGGGCGCCAACTCCCTGTGGACACAGAGCGGGGCTGGGTCAGGCCGGGTTAGCCGGGCGGGAGGCTTAAGGGGCGCTGCCGTCTCCCACCCTTGCCTTGCTGCAGTTCTGTGTCTGCTCAGATTGAGGTGCCCGACGCCCTTCTTGTGGGTACCAACCCGGAGGTGTCTCCTCGGTTCTAGCCCGACAGGTAAACTGGACCTCGGGGAAGACTGGACTCCAACCCTCAATTCCACCCTTGCCTTTCTGTTTAAGTCTCACTCCCTCGGCACTCCAGCCACGCTCTTCAAGCCTCCAAATCCGTCCGTGGCCTTTTAGCCACGCCCCTCCCTCCCAAGCCCCGCCCCGGCCACGAGGCCACGCCTTCCCCACCCGACAGCCCCGCCCCCCACCCTAAGTACCGCTGCTAGCCTCGCCCCGCGGCCCACGGGCCCCCGACTTTGTCTCAAAGGCAACCCTCCCAAGGCCGCTACCCGCTCGAGCGCTTCCTGCCCTGGACCCTGGCCTCCAAGATCCATCTCCCTGGACCTCCAGGCTCCGCCCCCGGCCCGCTCACCCTTCGCTGAGGTCGCCGTCAGGCAGGGCCGCGTCCGGAAGCGGGGAAGGGGGCCCGGGCTCCAGCACTATGGTGCTGCCGGTGACGTAAACGGACATGCTGGGGTGTTCGATGAGGAGGTCCTCCAGGGGGCTGCTCTGGAGGCGGGCGGGACCGAGTCCAGGCCCCTCTGCAGTAAAACAGGCGGGAGGGGTAACAAACCAGCTCTCGTCCATCAAGGAGGGCGCGGGCGGAGGGCGGCCCGCGGGGGCAGGGGCGGCCCCGGGGCTGGGTGGAGCCGCGTAGCTGTCTACGGGGCGCGGGGTGGGAGCAGTGCAGAGGAGGGGAGCAGCGGGGAGGGACACACACACACCGGACAAGGGGGCGGGGAGAGAAAGGGCATCGTTAGTCAGACACGCAGCCTGTCCGCAGCGCCCCGGGGTAGCCACAGGCCAAGAGTCTCGCCCTGCTGCCCTAGGGGTCGTGACTTGCAGCCTCTCCTGAGCCGCCAGGAGAGGGCCCCGGCTTTCATGGGAAGGGGCCCCCTGACCCCACCTCCAGTAGGCTTGGGGGACCCCCCAATCCCCCAGCCCTTCCCCTCCGCTGCTCGACCATCTGCCCTTAGGAACTTCACAGGCCCAGGAGGCTGACCCAGGCCTCACCCGGCAGGTCAATGATGAGCCAGCCGTCCACTTCATCCTCCTCCGACACGAAGGCGCGGGGACAGTCGGGGTCTTCAGGGGCCGGGGGGGTGCTGAAGAAGAGGCTGGTGAGGCGTTGGAACATGGTGGGGGGAGAAGCGGCCTCACGGGGGCGCCCTATGGCAGTGCAAAAACCTGAGAATCATAGAAGGGCGTCAGAGCCACACTCCTGGCCTGCGGCAGAGGACAGAAGATATTACCCCCAGAGCAGGGAGAAGGGTACACAAAACAGGGATGTGTGCGGACGCTTTGGGGGTATGTGCTTTCTTCATTCAAATCCAGGCTTTTTTAAAAAAATCTTTTGTATGAATTTAGGAAGTTATTTAACTTATCTGTGCCTAGTTTTCTCATCTCTCAAAAGGCAATGATAATAGTACCTTCCTCCCGGCTCTTATAAGAATTAAATGAGCTAATAATAGTATTCTCCTCCAGGCTGTAATAAGAATTAAATGAGCTATACTAAAGTTGTTGAAGGAGGAAAAACGGGGGAAAAAAAGAACTAAATGAGCTAAACCCTTATAAAGTGCTTAGAACTGCGTCTGGGCATACATTAAGCACTCAACAAAGTAATAAATTAGTTATTATTACAGGGTGCTTTAGGAACATGGAAAGAGTGACACATGACACAGCTGTGTCAAGGAAGGTCTCCAGAGAATTGGACATCCAAGCTGGACCTTGAGGAGTAAATAGGAGTTCTCCAGGCAGGGAGGAAATTGCCCATATTGTCTACTTGTTATCATCATAATATAGCTAGGCTAGCTGGGCACCATAACTCATGCCTGTAATCCCAGCACTTTGGGAGGCCGAGGCGGGCAGATCACAAGGTCAGGATATCAAAACAATCCTGGCAAACATGGTGAAACCCCGTCTCTACTAAAATACAAAAAAATTAGCCGGGCATGGCGGTACATGCCTGTAGTCCCAGCTACTCGGGAGGCTGAGGCAGGGGAATGGCTTCAACCCAGGAGGCGGAGATAGCAGTTAGCCAAGATCTCGCCACTGCACTCCAGCCTGGCGACAGAGCAAGACACTGTCTCAAAAATTTATGTATGTATGTATGTATTTAGTGAAGCTTGCACCTGAAGCCTGACTGACTTTACACACTTATTCCCTAAAGAAAGTCAATGGCAACTGGGCACGGTGGTGCACGCCTGTAATCCCAGCACTTTGGGAGGCCGAGGCAGGTGGATCATGAGGTCAGGAGATTGAGACCACCTGCCAGCATGGTGATACCCCATCTCTACTAAAAATAAAAAAATTAGCTGGGCGTGGTGGCACATGTCTGTAATCCCAGCTGAGGGAGGCTGAGGCAGGAGAACTGGTTGAACCTGGGAGGCGGAGGTTGCAGTGAGCCGAGATTGCACCACTGCACTCTAGCCTGGCAACAGAGCCAGACTCCATCTCAAAAAAAAAAAAAAAAAAAAAAAAGATGGTCAATGGCAAAAGAGGCAGAAGCAGGTGGATCACTTGAGGTCAGGAGTTCAAGACCAGCCTGGCCAACATGGTGAAACCCCATCTCTACTAATAATACAAAAATTAGCTGGGCATGGTGGCAGCCTGTAATTCCAGGCTGAGGCAGGAGAATCGCTGGAACCTAGGAGGCGCTACTGCACTCCAGCCTGGGTGACACAGCGAGATTCAGTCTCAAAATAATAATAATGTAGCTAACATTCATGTTCCAGGCACTATACTAAGCAGCTTTACCTATATTACCTCATGTAATCCTCACAACAACTACGGGAAGTGGATAATAATTACTATCCTTACTTTACAGTAGAAGAAATTGAGGCTCAGAGAGGGTAACTGTCCCAAAGTCTCATAGTTAGTAAGAGACAAAGGTGGGATTTAAACCCATGCAGTCAGATTCCAGAAGTAGCACCCAGAATCACTGTATTCTATTGCCTTTGCTGGGTGTCTGTCTGAATTTGATATTTTCAACTTGGTGGCCAGGGGTCATTGCCCATGTGTATTTTTCTGGGAAAAGGGACCTTGGTTTTCATCATGATTTCCTAAACAGCAATCTTTGACCCCAGAGATTAAGAACCACTCCTGGAGCCTGTGTGGTTTAAAAAGCACTGGCCAGCAGAAATCCCATAGAACTGCTACCATCTTACCATGTGATTTGGCACACCTCAGTTGTGTCTGTCATATGAGGTGTAAAGATGGCATGCCGGCTCCTGTTCAAGGGCAGCATCCCAGGCTAGGAAGAAGATCAGGTTGCTTGGGCTCAGGGAGACAGCAGGTCAGTGGGAGGTGATGATGGAGGAAGGGAGCTGTCAGATTCCAGGGGCCCTTAAGGATGAGCACTGAGGGTTGGACCCGAACCCAAGCAAGCCCTCAACCAATCTTTCCCTGGGTGAAGATGAAGAGGGAGGCCCCTTGCTCCAGAAATGGTGGTGGCTCTAGATCCACCCCACCTCCCCATGTCAGCCTACCTCAGGACTACGGCACCACCGCTTGGCTGGGGGCTGCTGGCCATACTCCCCAGGATGTACCTGAAGCCTGACTGACTCTCCACACCTGTTCCCTAAAGATGGTCAGTTGGTTTTGCTGCTGAGCCACTTGTCACCATTCTGTAAGGGTGTTTCCACACTTCCTGTAGAACTTCCTGGGGGCATGTCCAGACTTCCATTCCCTGGAGGCATTTCTACTCTTTCTGCTAATCTACATGCAGTATTTCCATGCTTATTGCTTCCTCCCTCTATTCCCTGGGAATGTTTTCACACTTGCTGCAGAATCACCTCACTTCCATACCCTGAGAATATTTCCACATTTGCAGATGCACAGTAGGCTCAAGATGCTGGCTTCCCTGGTGGGATTGGGATGGGAGATCTACAGGAGTTATGAAGGTGAGGCCACCCCCAACTAGTGTTCACCCAGCACAATCCACGTATCCTAACTCATCTGTAGCCACAGGGAGCTAGTGACTCCATTACCAAAAGCCTAGAGAGTTTGGCCTCTCTTGAAGGAAGGGAATATTGAGGCCTTGATAAGGCACGTCCTCTTTCCAAGAACCTACTACTTCATGGAATATGAAAGAGAAGTTAAGAGCTATTTCAGGGTCAATCATATTCACCCAGCCCATTTTACAATTTGATGATCAGAAAGAGGATATAAGTCTATCCAAAAATACATGGCTAGATAGTGGCAGGGCAGGCCTAATCCCAAGTTACTGAGCATCCAGTCCAGACTGTACACAGGAAAGACTTCCCAAACAATCCCCAAGAATATAATGATGAAGGATTGCAGGGAGGTCAAAGACCTTGACCTAGCCACACCACCCCTGGCCTAGCTACAAAAGGGTCTGGAGTTCCTGGCACCAAGATTTAGCATGCATTTACTGAGAAAGGCTCAGGGGAGAAACTCCCTGCCTGAGGTCACACAGCAAGTCAGTGACAGCCAAGAGTGACAGCAGCACCAGCCAGCCAGTGCCTGCCCCCTCTCCTGACCACTTGGGGAGCCTCCCAGATTTTCTTTCCCAGCCCTGCCAGCTTCCTGGTTCTCACATTCCCAGTTCTGCTCCAGGGAGAACCATTCCCTTTAATAACTACAGCAGCTCTGCCCAGAATAGCATTTGAGCCCTAAGCCACCCCTACCCCCAGCCCATCCTTGAGCAAACTCCCAGCTGCAATGGAGTTCCTGGTTCAGCCTCTAGGCCCCATCCACTTGTTAAGACAGAAACTCTCCTTTTCCTCTCTCTTCTCCTATACTCTCTGTGGGCAGAAGGGGTGAGGGGGGAGCAAGAAAACACTTGCAATTGTCTGCAGTAGGCCAAGTTAGGTCCTTTTTGGCTAACAACCTAGGGAGTTGGGGAGGTAAACGGCCAATGGAAGGAACCCTCACCCCACCCTCCACCCCAACATCAGCCCTGGAGACACCCGGAGGCAGCCAATGACTCACCTCTCTGTGATCAAAACAGCTGGGAGGTAGCGATTTTATTGGACTCTAGGACTCCAAGGTATAGTGGGGACAGAAGGGGTCAGGACCACAAAAGGTGAACCAATCTCCAGAGATTCCCTGGAAAAGGGTCCAGGAGTAAGGAGACCTAGGAGCCTATCAAACCGTGATGATGCTGAGCCCAAGATCGGGTCCCCAGAGGAAGGCGGATGTGTATCTTGCCACTTGAATTGAGCCCCTGCTATGTCTATGCCCCTGGGTAATAATGCATCTGTCACTCAGTGAGCATGACTCTAATTGGCTGTGTGACCTCCAGTGAGCTAATCCTCCTCTCTGGGCCTGTTGCCCCTTCTGTGAACTCGGGTCTAAGACCCCTCATTTTGGGTCTGGGAGTGACATCAGCTAAGGCACTGCACACAAATCAGGGATTAGGAGGATGTTATTCTGTTAGTCCCTGGGGGTGGAGTCTGGAGCCGGAGGGAGGGGATCCCACCACCATCTGGTGCCGTCCCAAAGACCTAGAGTCCGAGGCAGCCCTGAACTCCTGACGGCCCCCTCAACCTAGGCCCAGCAGCGCCGCCTGACTCCTCAGGTTGCAAAGAGAAAGCAGGGGATCAGAGGCCTGACCCCAGCCCCTGGATTAGCCTAGGAAATCGCCGACCCCCCTGCAGCCCCCTTTGGATGGCAGCGTCTGACCCAGGGCCCCGCCCCGACACAGCGGGACCGGGTCAAGGGAGGACAAGCGACCCGAGCCCGTGGGGGCGGTGCCGGCCTTGGTGACGTCTCAATGTCATATGCAAATAGAACGACGTCATGGGCTACCGGGCGTGCGGCAACCAATCGGGAGCCGGGAACGCGGCCCCTGCGGCTGCCGGCGGAGACAGACAAAGGCCCGGGCACAGGGCGTGTCCGTGGCGGGGGAGCCCCCCAGGCCCACGCGGGTCGGGACTCACCTGGGGGCGGGGGTGGGAGGCGCGGCGCTGAGGTAGTTGGGCGGCGGGGCGTCCCAAGGTCGCCGGCCGCTCACAGGCCCGGCCGCATTGCGGGGGCTCGCGGGGTAGGTGGCGGGGCCGCAGTCGCTCCGGGCTCCTGCGCTCGCCCGCGGGGCTTTGAGTCTGTGCGGCCGCTGCGGCGGGGCTCACGGCACAAATTGGAACGTTCAAACAGCTGATTGTGACATCACAAAAGGGCCCGCCCGCTTCGCGTCACCAGCTGGCGGGGCGGCGGCCAATCCTAGGCTGCGGATCCCCCCCCGCCCCGCCCCTTTCCTCCCGGTTTGCGGGCCGGGCGCTCGGGCAGGGAAACGCTCTCGACCCGGGTGGGGGGTCGAGTGGTCGGGGGAGGCGGCTGCGGGGAGCTAGGAGCCCTGCGCCGCGGCGAGCTCTCCACGAGGAGGATCTCCACTCCCTCCTACCGGCTCCTCGTCTTCCTGACTCTTCCCAGATCGCAGCGCCCTCACCTCTCTCACTGTTCCCCAAATCCTTTTACTGCATCCTATATCCAAGTTCCCCGATACACACCACGTCCGTGCACCTCCATTCTCCCCACTGCCCTTCTCCTCGCTCTCCCTCCTCTGGCTCACCTCCTCAGCCCTACACACTTTCTGTTTACCCAACCTGTTTTTCATCAGCTTGGCAAGCTTGAGAAAGGGGGCATCCCCCACCCGCGGTTCCGGGGAAGCATCTGGGAATGTAGAGAAGTTAGTGAAGCTGACGGGAAATTTTGCAGAGTAGGACTTGGAGAGGAATTGCCTTGGGCTGAGTAAACATTGACCTGAGACGGCTCTGCACTTGAACGTTTACACACTTTATTTAATCCACGTTGCTACCGGGGCTGTACAGAAGCGGCAGAACGAGGACTGATTATGAGGCCTGATTTACACGTGAGGAAGCGGAGTCTCACAAGCTCACTGTTAGCATGTGAACTCGTATTCAACAATGCATTCAACATTTACTGGGCACCTACTATTGCACCACCATACCACTATCAGACATTTATTGAACACTTACTGTGTGCCACGACCTGTGCTATAGTGCTTTATGTATGTTTTTTTGATCTTCACAACAACCCAAAAGGTGGATATTTTCCTCGTTTTACAATTGAGGAAACAGACTCTGAGAGCTCAAGTGACTTTCCTAGGTCACAAAAGTATAGTCAGTGGCAGAGCCAGGATTTGAACCCATTGCTCCCAGCCCTGACCCTCTCCATTCTCTACATGCACCAGATGGCCCCAGGGTGCTTCATCCTCCCCAGGACTGGCTTTCAGTCCTGACTGTGCCCTAGACTTGCTGTGTGACCTCAAGTCATGTTACCTCTCTGGGTCTCAGTTTGTCAAACAATGCATCCAGGCTTCCCTCTAAAGCTGCCATTGTAAGATTCTTCCAAACTCTCTGCCCACCCCACACTCTAGGCCCCAACTCTCCCAGTGGCCTGGGAGATGCCTGAGGAGAAACCACAAATACACATCTCAGAATCTCCAGGGCCAGAAGTTCTAGGTCAGCAGAGCAGGGCTGGTCCAGTCTGAGAACTGCCCTTCTGGCTCAAAAGGAGGCTGAAGGTGACCTAGGCCAGAGGTTAATGCTCTAGCAGTGATAAAACTGTCCCAGCCTAATCTGAAACTCCCAAGGGACTCCTTAATCCTAGTGACAGAGGAAGAAGCCAGAAAAAAATAACCAGAGCCTGAGGGGTGGGGAGTGGCATTGTGGCCCTTGGAGTGTTATACCCAAAGTGTCCTCATGCCATGCAATTCTGAGCCTCTGCCCATCACAGCCACTTCCTGCTAACCTCATATCCTCTCAGACCTACTTGCTGACTTTAACTAAATAATCCCTAACATGTCTCTCCTGTCACAACACTTGTTTGTTCTAAAAACCTGATGTGGCTCCCAAAGCCCCACTCTCCTAACACAGCACTCATGCCCCCCATGCTCCAGCCCCGGTTCTCTCCAGCTTCACCTCCCCTTCTACACGCACTTTGTGCTAAAGTCAAACTCCTCATTGTCTCTTCAGTACTCTCCCACCTCCACCCTTTTGCTCACGCTGTTTCCCTGGCCTGAATGCCTTCTTCAGAACTTTCTGAAATCCAGATCTTCCGGTCTTCAAGATTCTACTTGGGCAGGTGTGGTGGCTCACACCCGTAATCCCAACACTTTGGGAGGCCAGGGCAGGAGGATTGCTTGGGGCCAGGAGTTTGAGACCAGCCTGGCCAACAGTCTTACAGAGAGACTGTAAATCCCTTCTCTGCAAAAAATGAAAAAATTAGCCAGATGGCATTCACTTGTAGTCCCAGCTACTCGGGAGGCTGAGACAAGAAGATCACTTGGGTTTAAGGTTACAGTGAGCTATGATCAAGCCACTGCATTCCAGCTTGAATGACAGAGCCAGACCCTGTCTCTTTTTTATTTATTTATTTATTTTTGTATTTTTAGTAGAGATGGGGTTTCACCATGTTGGCCAGGATGGTCTTGATCTCTTGACCTCATGATCCGCCTGCCTCGGCCTCCCAAAGTGCTGGGATTACAGGTGTGAGCCACTTTGCCTGGCCCAGACCCTGTCTCTTTAAAAAAAAAAAAAAGAAAGAAAGAAAAAAGGAAGAGAGATTCTAGTCACTCTTTTTTCCTCTAGGTAGCTTTCCTTGTTCCTACCCACGTGTTGATAGCTACCTTGATGGATAGTCATTTATTTGTTCAATAAACAGTAAGTGATGATGATTCATTGTATGTGAATGTGTCTTCTCAAGTAGATAGTTGGCATCCCAAGGGCAGCGTCTTTGTCCATGTATTGCCCCTACCCAGCTTGTGGGGGTCTTACATAGAGTAGACTTTCATTAACAGCTCAGTAGTTATAGCTTGAAGCTCCAGAAGGGTGGCTAGTACAGCAGTATACACCTGGACCCTCTATCCTGTGTACAGGCAATGGTCTGTTGAGAGGGTTCTGGTTCCCCAAGCCCAGAGAATGGGGCTCTTGGCCACATTCTGGCACCCTAAGTGACTGGCTTCTGTTCCCAGCATTAGCTGAACCCCATTTCTAGGCTGCTATGTCAGATCTCAGTCTTCCAATTCTCTGTAGAGTCAGAGGTACTTATGGAAGTGGGGGACAGTGGAGGCCCCTCCTGAAACCCCTAGGACCCATTCCTCCTGTCCACTACAGAGATTTATTATCTGGGCTGGAGGAGACCCCTCATTTTATAGGTGAGGAAACTGAGGTGCACTGAGGGACACACAGGTCAAGATACTTGCTTAGAATCATACAGCAGCAAAGCCATCTACTGTCCCTGGCCCCGGAAAGTGGGCTTAGTATTCTGAGACCCTGGTCTGGGCCTGCAGACTGTAAAAAGAGGCAGTGGGGCCAGGCAAGGCAGTGCAGGCCTGTAATCATAGACTTTGGGAGGCTGAGACAGGAAGATCACTTGAACCCAGGAGTTCAATACCAGCCTCGCCACCATGGCAAAACCCTGTCTCTACTGAAAATACAAAAATTAGCTAGGCATGGTGGCCAGCGCCTGTAGTCCCAGGTACTCAGGAGGCTGAGGTGGGAGGATCAATTGAGCGTGGGTGGTTGAGGCTGCAATGAGGTGTGGTCATGCCACTGCACTTCAGCCTGGGCAACATAGGGAGACGCTGTCTCAAAGAAAAATAAGGCGGTGCGCATCCTGCTTGGGGTAACTCTGGAGTCTCATTTCCAATCAGACAGAAGGTGCCATTCCTATGCACACATATGGATAATCATGGGTATCTGTGCATACAATGAAGGCACCCATATATAAACATATACACACATGCACATGAGCTCATACTCAGAGTTAATAGGGACCCACACCCATCTAACCTATGCCCAGGTATGAGTACCTGCCCAATTTCATGGGCTCCAGCATTGGAGGTCAAGAGGCCACCCTTCAGGCTGAGCACGGTGGTTCAAGCCTGAAATCCCAGCACTTTGGGAGGCCAAGGCAGGATCACCTGAGGTCAGGAGTTTAAGACCAGCCTGGCCAACATGGTGAAACCCTTTCTCTACTAAAAAATACCAGAAAGCTAACTGGGTGTGGTGGTGCATGCCTGTGGTCCCAGCTACTCGGGAGGCTGAGGCAGGAGAATTGCTTGAACCCGGGTGGCAGAAGTTGCAGCGAGCCAAGATTGTACCACTGCACTCCAGCCTGGTGGGCACAGCAAGGCTAAGTCTCAGAAAAAAAAAAAAAAAAAGGGCTACCCTTCCATTCTTTGGGCTTGCCCTCACCAAGCCCTGGGGGCTCCCCACTGGCTTGCCACTGACTGCCATCTGTCGCCCCCCACTTAAAGAGATGTGTCAGCCTGGGTGCCTGGGTATGTCACTCAAGGGACCTTGCGAGTTCTTGCAGGTATGAGCCAGTCTGTGTGCTTGGCTGGAGAACTGGCTCACCACTCCCCTCCTACCCCACCCTTTCCCCCCACCACTTTGAGATAGACAGTGAGGCTGAGAGGAAGCCCTCTGACATAGATAATAAATTCTTCCTATCTTACTGGTGAAAAAACTGAGACAAAGAGGGGAAAGCATTAAACTGGTAAAGCCAGCTAGAGCAGGCATAATCCCCAAATACCCCCAACAGATGGCCCTACACATTAACAAGAAGCCATATCCAAAAAACTTCTATTCAAAAAGCTTTGTTGTGGGCTGGGTGTGGTGGCTCACACCTGTAATCCCAGCACTTTGGGAGGCTAAGGCGGGCACATAATGAGCCCAGGAGTTCGAGACCAGCCTGGCCAACGTGGTGAAACTCCATCTCTACTAAAAATACAAAAATTAGCCAGGTGTGGTAGTGGGTGCCTCTAATCCCAACTACTTGGGAGGCTGAGGCAGGAGAATCGCTGGAATCTAGGAGGCGGAGGTTGCAGTGAGCCGAGATGGCGCCACGCACTCCAGCCTGAGAAAGAGAGCAAGACTCTGGCTCAAAAAACAAAACAAAACAAAACAAAAAAAAGCTTTGTTGTTCAACCCACAGATATCTAAATTTGAGAATAACTCAAATTGTGCTGTGTGTGTGTGTGTGTGTGTGTGTGTGTATGTGTGTGTGTGTAATCCCTAGCCTGATTGTCAGATTTCAGTCTTGGTCTGTCCTGGGCTCACTGCCTGAGCCTGGGCAAGTCACTTCCTTTCCCTTTGCCTCAGTTGTTTCCCCATCTGCACAATGGCTGGCTCCAGGCTCCCTTAACACACCTCCCAATCTCAACCTCAAGGCATCGTGGCTTGTTTGCGTTAATTGTGCTTAAAGCCCCCGTCAGCAAGGAGGTGATGGTCAGGACATGATTCATTTCAAAGAGAAGAGGCAAGTGGCAGAAAGCCAAAAGCCTGGCTTAGGTTGACTCCATCTGCCCATGGCGTGAGGGTGGGACAGTGACTCTGGGGTCCTGAGGGTGTGTTTGTGAGTGTGGACAAGTTCCCAAGTGAGCTGCTCTAGTTGAGTGCCCAGCATGATTTACCACATTTAGAACTTTATTTTTCTAATTTTGTTTCAGAGACAGAGGTCTTCCTAGGTTGCCCAGGCTGTTCTCAAAATCCTGGGCTCAATCAATCCTCCTACCTCGGCATCCCCAAGTGCTGAAATTAGAGGCGTGAGCCACCATACCCAGCCCCATGTTTAAAAACCTGAAAGAGAAATTGTTGTATCCCTCCTTGACCATAGGTCGTTAGAAGGGATAGCTTTGGGGCCATCCAGGAGCAGAAGGAAAGGAACTGGTGTCTGGAGTTATACCCTGTCTGTCTTACCCAGATGGGGCCAGATTCTGCAACTCCCTCTTGGGTCTCTGTTTGGGAAGGGGGTCCTTAGCAGGCTTTGAGGCTAGGGAAGAGAGGGTGCACAAGAGAAGGGGATTCCCTCCTGCTGAGTCAACCACATGGTGAAACCCCATCTTTACTAAAAATACAAAAATTAGCCGGGTGTGGTGGTGGGTGCTTCTAATCCCAACTACTTGGGAGGCTGAGGCAGGAGAATCACTTGAACCCAGGAGGGGAGCAAGTAAACTTCTAGGAGCAAGTAAACTTCTGAAGCTCAGACCACTTCCCTCTGTGACTCACAGCTCTTCCTTGGCTCCTTCCCACTTCCAGGCTGGATTCACACTGCTGGCCAGGCACCCTTTCATGATACCAGGTACACAGTAAGCATCCAGTAAATTCTGACTGGAGGGATAAGCAAAGCTGTGTTCACCTACTCTTTTAGCATTCTCTGTACACCCGTACACACACACCCTTTGCAAATAAACTGCCAGCTTTCCTGCTTCCAGGATTTTGCTCTTGCAGTTTCCTTCACATAGGGAACCCTGCCTCCCACTCATCTAATCTCTCTGTGCTAGACCCAGTCTGTTCGTTAGAACTAATGTAGGCTGGTGTGGTGGCCCATGCCTGTAATCCCAGCACTTTGGGAGGCAGAGACAGGTGGATCACTTGAGGTCAGGAGTCCGAGACCAGCCTGGCCAGCATGGCAAAACCCCATCTCTACTAAAAATACAAAAATTAGCCAGGCGTGGTGGTGGGCACCTGTAATCTCAGCTACTTAGGAGGCTGAGGCAGGAGAATTGCTTGAACCCAGGAGGTAGAAGCTGCAGTATCGAGATTGCGCTACTGCACTCCAGCCTGGGCAACAAGAGCAAAACTCTATGTCAAACAAACAAACAAACAAACAAAATGAATGTAATCAACAGCTTAAATTGATTATTTTTCCATGTGCCTGTAACTCTCCACGGTGGGCATTATTGTTTCCCCAGCTTTACAAATAAGGAAATGGAGGCTCAGGCTGCTTGAAGAAACTTGCCCACAAACACGGAGCTAAAGAGTTGATGTGTGTTTCAAAAATGTACAGTATTTTTACATAACAGCGTCATTTTTTCAAGCAGTGGCACTCCCATGAAGGACCAAACTGCCATATGTGTGGAGAGGGCCGCTGACGAGGACCCGAGGGGGACTTCTACAAGATGAGAGTGGTCCCCGGCCAATAGAAAGTGAGAAAACAGGGCGTCAGTAATATGGTTACAAGAAAATGAATTCTTCCAACATCTAGAGGGAGCTTGGAAGTTGTTCTTTCTCTAGTTGAGCCTCCACATGAGGACATACCTGGCCAACACTTTGATTTCATCCTTGTGGGATCCCAAGCAGAGAACCCAGATGAGCTGTACCCAGACTTCTGACTTAGAGAATTGTGAGCTAATAAATAGCTGCTATCGTGACCCCTAAGTTTGTGGAGGTTTTGTTACACAGCATAGAAAACTGATATATACAGGCTTCACATCTGTAATCGTAGCACTTTGGGAGGCCAAGGTGGGAGGATTGTTTGAGTCCAGGAATTCAAGAGCAGCCTGGACAACACAGTGGGACCCCTTCTTTTTTTTTGGCACCCCCCCGTGGGACCCCTTCTACACAAAGAATTTTTTAAAAATTGGCCGGGCGTGGTGGCTCATGCCTGTAATCTCAGCACTTTGGGAGGCCGAGGCAGGCAGATCACCTGAGGTCAGGAGTTCAAGACCAGCCTGTCTAACACGGTAAAACTCCATCTTTAAAAAATAAAAATAAAATAAATAAATAAAATTATCCAAGCCTGCATTACCATGCTGAACTAATTTTTCTTTTCTCTTTTCTTTTTCTTCTTCTTTTTTTTTTTTTTTTGTAGAGATGAGATCTCATTTTGTTGCCCAGGCTGGTTTTGAATTCCTGGACTCAAGCAGTCTTCCCACTTTGGATTCCCAAAGTGCTAGGATTATAGGTGTGAGCCACTGTATGTGGCCTTAACTTTTTTTTTTATTTTTTAGAGATGGGGTCTCTGTCACTCAGGCTAGAGTGTAGTGGTATAATCATGGCTCCCTGTACCCTCAAACTCCTGGGCTCAAGCAATCCTCCTGCCTCAGCCTCCTGAGTAGCTGGGACTACAGCACATACCTCCATGCCCAGCTAATTTTTAATTATTGTGTAGAGACAGGGTCTCACTATGTTGCCCAGGCTAATCTCCAATTCTTGGTCTCAAGCGATCTTCCTTCCTTGGCCTCCCAAAGTGCTAGGATTAGAGGCGTAAGCCACCACAGCTGGCCTGCCCATCACTTTTTAAGGAGAGTTCTGTCTTGTCTGCCTGATTTCTAGGCTTTTGAGATATGAAACTGAGATAACCGGGTGACAGAGACAGGATGGAGAGGTGAGAGGAAAAAAAGAAGAAGAAAACAAGGCCTGTGGGAAAGGGCCTGGGGTACAGATTTTGATAGAGTATAACAGGTTTGGTGAGTGAAGGCCACTGAGATGCACTGGTGGGATATGAGAGATTGGTGAGAACCAAAAGGATTTTAAGGAGTGGTTGGCATAGATCGGAAACGTTTTTATTTATTTTCTTTTTTTTTTTGAGACAGTCTTGCTGTGTCACCCAAGTGCAATCTTGGCTCACTGCAAACTCCATCCTCTGGCTCAAGCGATTCTTTGTGCCTGCTGAGTATACAGGCATGCGCCACCATGCATGGCTAATTTTTGCATATTTACAAGAGATGGGGTTTCAGCATGTTGCCCAGGCTGGTCTCAAACTCCCGGGCTCCAGATATCCACTTGTCTCAGCCTTCCAAATTGTTGGGATTACACGCGTGAGCCACTGTGCCTGGCCTTTTTTTTTTTTTAAGATGGGGTTTCACCATGATGGCCTGGCTGGTCTTGAACTCCTGACCTCAGGTGATCCACCCACCTCAGCCTCCCAAAGTGCTAGGATTACAGGCGTGAGCCACCGCGCCCAGCGCCTGGCCTTTTTTTCCCCCTTTTCTTTCTCTTTATTCTTCTTCTTTTTTTTTTTGGAGAGAGAATCTCTCTCGCTCTCTGTCTCTCCCTTTTTTTTTTCTTTGAGACAGAGTCTTGCTCTGTCTCTCAGGCTGGAGTGCAGTGGCTCAATCTCGGCTCACTGCAACCTTCACATCCTGGGTTCAAGTGATTCTCCTGCCTCAACCCCCTGAGCAGCTGGAACTACAGGCATGCAGCACCATGCTCAGATAACTTTTTGTATTTTTAGTAGAGATGGGATTTCACTGTGTTAGGATGTTATCGATCTCCTGACCTCGTGATCCACCTGCCTCGGTCTCCCAAAGTGCTGGGATTACAGGTATGAGCCACCGAGCCTGGCCTCTCTCTTTTTAAAAAAATTTTTCTTTCTATGTATTTATTTTTCTCAAGGTAGCACAGACAATCTCTCTTCTTTTTAATTAGAGGTGGGGGTCTCACTATGTTGTCCAGGCTGGACTTGAATTCCTTGGCTCAAGTAGTACTCCAACCTCAGCCTCTACAGGCTTTTCATGTAATATCTCATTATAGCCTCGCAACAGTCCTATAAGGAGCTACTTTTATCTCCATCTTGCAGATTTGGAAACTGAGGCACAGAGAGGTTATTTGTCAAAGGTTCAACAGCTGCTAAGTGACTGATAGGAATCTGTCAGCCTGCAGCCTGGCTCCAATGCCCACCTTCCTTTTTTTTTTTTTAAGATGGGATCTCCATCACCCAGGCTGAAGTGTGGCGGTGTGATCACAGCTCACTGAAGCCTCAATCTCCTGGGATCAAGCAATCCTCCCACCTCAGCCTCCCCATCAGCTGGGACTACATGTGTGTGCCACTATGCCTGGCTAATTTTTTGTTGTTGTTTATAGAGATGGGGGTCTCACTATATTGCCCATGTTGGTCTTGAGCTCCTGGGCTCAAGCAGTCCTCCTGCATGGGCCTCCCAAAGTGTTCTGATTACAGGCATGAGCAACGGTGCCCAGCCTCACTGCCACGTTCTGAAGCCCTCTGTGGCATTGCCTATCAACATGACTGAAGAATGATAGCAAGGCCTTTCTGCCTCAGGATCTCTTCTTCACTGGTGCCAGGAATTCCATCATTATTGTGTCTTCCCTCATGGTTAAGCATTGCCCTTTTTAGATGCCTCCTAAAATACAATTAATGTGGTAACATTAAATCCTTACACATCTAGTTGGATGGGTTTTTCAGATGCCTTCTCTCCAATGAATGAGATGAGACAGAAATATAAATTTGGGTATGAGGGAAAAGGTAGTAGAGTATGAAAGGGAAAGAATATTCCAAGTAACTGCTAAACTCTTAAAAAAAAAAAAGCGGGGCTTCAGGGGAGAACAGAGGTCAGAGGTCAGAGGCAGATGTTCCATGTTTCCTGGGCAGGCTCTGCCCAACCTGATGTTGGTGGGGCTTCTGGAACTATAACCCAATAGTCAATCTGTGCTGGTTCTCAACCCAGCCCAGAACACTGGTGACAGGGAGCCAAGTGGGTAAGAGGTGACAAGAGAGGCTCTCTGGAATGATGCCAGGAGTAGCCCTGGTGCCTGCCCTGAGTCAGGCTGTCCTTGGGGAAGGCAAGTGGGACAAAGGGCACAACATGAATCCTTCCCTCAGAAGGAGGAGAGTCAGCTCATTCCACTGCCAGGCTGTGGTTGTATTCCATCCACCTGAAGCCTACTTTTAAAGGTTAAAAATGGATTTTTTTTTTTTTTTTGAGAGGGAGTCTTGTTCTGTCGCCAGGCTGGAGTGCAGTGGCGCAATCTCGGCTCACTGCAACCTCTGCCTCCTGGGTTCAAGCGATTCTTCCACCTCTGCCTCCCAAGTAGCTGGGACCACAGGTGCACGCAACCACGCTCGGCTAATTTTTGTATTTTTAGTGGAGACGGGGTTCCACCATGGCCAGGATGGTCTCGATCTGTTGACCTCGTGATCCGCCTGCCTCAGCCTCCAAAAGTGCTGGGATTACAGGCATGAGCCACTGCGCCTGGCCTTAAAATGGATTTTAAATGATGTAACAGGCTGGGCACGGTGGCTCATGCCTGTAATCCCAGTGGTTTTGGGAGGCCGAGGTGGGTGAATCACTTGAGGTCAGGAGTTTGAGACCAGCAGCCTGGCCAACATGGCAAAACCCCATCTCTACTAAAAATACAAATATTAGCCAGGCATAGTGGCAGGTGCCTGTGATCTCAGCTACTTGGAAGGCTGAGGCAAGAGAAATGCTTGAACTCAGGAGGCAGAGGTTGCAATAAGCCAAGATCATGCCACTGCGAAACTCCAGCAAAAAACAAAACAAAACAAAACAAAACTCCAAAAAAAAAAAACAAAACAAAACAGATGTAACAATTAGCAGAAATATTATATAAAAATCTAAGGGGTTGGGCACAGTGGCTCACACCTATAATCCCAGCACTTTGAGATGCCAAGGCAGGCAGATCACAAGGTCAGGAGTTGGAGACCAGCCTGGCCAATATGATGAAATCCCATCTCTACTAAAAATACAAAAAAAAATTAGCTGGGCATGATGGTGGGCACCTGTAATCCCACCTACTTGGGAGGCTGAGGTAGGAGAATCGTTTGAATCCAAGAGGTGGAGGTTGCAGTGAGCCAAGATCACACCACTGCACTCCAGCCTGGGCAACAGGGCAAGACTCCATCTCTCTCTCTCTCTCTCTATATATATATATATCTATAGATATTAATATATCGATATCGATAGATATAGATATATCTATATCTATAGATATATATAGATATAGATATATCTATATCGATATATCTATATCTATATATATATCATCCAATCCCAGAGACCTTCTGCCACTGCCACCAGTATCCTTTTCTTTTTCTACACAACATGTGTATGTACATATAGAAGTGTTTTGTTTTTTACAGCTTGTTTTGCTTCCAGTTTTACAGTTGTAGTTTAATATTTTTTACTTCCTTACTTAATTGTAAGGAAATAGTTCAAAGTTACAAAGGTTCGGACCTGGCATGATGGCTCATGCCTGTAATCCCAGCACTTTGGGAGGCCGAGGCGGGTGGATCACCTGAGGTCAGGAGATCAAGACCATCCTGGCTAACAGGTGAAACCCCGCCTCTACTAAAAATACAAAAAATTAGCCAGGCATGTAGTCCTGTAGTCCCAGCTACTCAGGAGGCTGAGGCAGGAGAATCCCTTCAACCCGGCAGGTGGAGGCTGCAGTGAGCCAAGATCACACCACTGCACTCCAGCCTGGTATCAAAAGGAGACACTGTCTCATAAATAAATAAATCAATCAAAGGTTCTGTAGGGAGTACAGCGAAAAGCAGGTGTCCTTCCCTCCCCAGTTTCCAATTATTGGTCTCCTTCCTGGAGGTAACCAATTCTAGTTCCCTGTGATCCCTTCCAGAGGAATTCTATGCATTTCAAATCCGATGCAGACTGGGCATGTTGGCTCATGACTGTAATCCCAGCACTTTGGGAGGCTGAAGCAAGAGCATTACTTGAGCCCAGGAATTCGAGACCAGCCTGGGTAACATGGTGAAACCCGTTTTCACAAAAAATACAAAAATTAGCTGGGCATGGTGGTGCAGGCCTGTAGTCCCAGCTACTCGGGAGGCTCAGGTGGGAGGACTGCTTGAGCCCAGGAGGTTGGGGCACCATTGCACTCCAGCCTAGGCGACAGAGTGAGATGCTGTCTCAAAAAATTAATAATAAAATCCAATGTATAATACATGTATTTTTCATAAAAATAGGGGCACTAAAAAAATTTAAAAATTTAAAATTAAAAAAATTTTAAAAAGAAAAATAGGGACACTATTCTGCACCCGCTTTTCATCACTTCATACTCTATCTTGCAGATCTTTCCATATCAATATGGAGAGCAGCCTCATTTTATTTCAAACCTGCATAGTATCCCATCAAATGGATGCACTGTATTTATCCAGCCTCATAAGGAGAAAAAGTTTGTTTCCAATATTTTGTTTGTACCAATATTTTGTTATTGAAAACAATGTGGCAATATTTTTACACATTATTTTGCGTATTTATTTGTAATATAAATATCTATTAGTGGGGATTAGTCAGTTGAGGTTATTTTAAAAGTTTAAATAGGCTGGGTGTGGTGGCTCAAGCCTGTAATCCCAGCTACTAGGGAGGCTAAGGCAGGAGAATCGCTTGATCCTGGGAGGCAGCGGTTGGGGTGAGCTGAGACCACACCACTGCATTCCAGTCTGGGGAACAGAGTAAGACCTTGTCACAGAAAAAAAAAAAAAAGTTTAAATAGCATTCTAGAAGTTGACAGGCTAGGCACGGTGGCTCATGCCTGTAATCCCAGCACTTTGGGAAGCCAAGGTGGGGGATCATGAGGTCAGGAATTCAAGACAAACCTGGCCAACATAGTGAAGCCCTGTCTCTCCTAAAAATACAAAAATTAACTGGGCGTGGTGGCGAGTGCCTGTAGTCCCAGCTACTCCGGAGGCTGAGGCAGGAGAATCACTTGAACCCGGGAGGCAGAGGTTGTAGTGAGCCTAGATCGCACCACTGCATTCCAGCCTGGGCTAAATAGCGATACAATATCTCAAAAAAAAAAAAAAAAAAAAAAAAGTTGACTGATATTACTAAATAGCCTGCATGGTGTAGCAATTTATACTGCTAGCAGGTTTGCTTGTTTTCTTGGTATTATATACTCTGTCTTATAGACTCACAGCAATATTTCTTAGAATTCTACTTATGTCAATATACATAGATCTACCCTATTAAGAAAAAAAAACATAGGCTGGGTGTGGTGGCTCACACCTGTAATCCCAGCACTTTGGGAGGCCTAGGTTGGAGGATCTCTTGTGTCCAGGAGTTTGAGACCAGCCTGGGCAATATAGTGAGACCTCATTTCTACATATAAAAAAATAAAAAATAATTAGCCAGGTGTGGTAGTGTGCACCTGTAGTCCCAGCTACTTGGGAGGCTAAGGTAGGAAGATCCCTTGATCCCGGAAGGTTGAAGCTGCAGTGAGCCGTGATGGCGCCACTGCAGTCCAGTCTGGGTGACAGGGTGAGACCCTGTCTCAAAACAAAAACAAAAACAAAAGCCTCGTATGACTTGACTATGGAGAATTTATTTAGTTACTCTTATTGACAGACATTTGGGTGGTTTTCAATTGTTTGCTGCCACAAATAATGCTACAGTGACTATCCTTGGATGCACAGAATAGTTTCAGAGAAGTGAATTGCAAGATTGATAGGTATGCGCATTTCAAATTTAACAGATGCTGTCAAATTACTCTCCCAAAATGCTGTACCACTTTAGACTCCAGCAATGGTGCATGAGGGCCTTAGGATATCATCTGGAACGCTCATGTGTTTCCCTCTGAGTCAAAGCTCAAAGCCTCAGTTATCACTGGGATGTTTAAGCCCTGAGCCCCTCTCTGCAGAATCTGGATGGACAAGCTGAGCGTTGGGAAGGTTGTACATAAATGAGGGGCAGGCTGTCCCCTATTAGCCAGGTGGTCACTCAGGTAACACGCATTCTCTAAAGGAAAGCGGCCACCTTGGGAGAAAGTGAGCTCCCCAGGACCAGCTCACGCCTGTAATCCCAGCACTTTGGGAGGCTGAGGCGGGTGGGTCACAAGGTCAGGAAATTGAGACCATCCTGGCCAACATGGTGAAACCCCGTCTCTACTAAAAATACAAAAATTAGCTGGGTGTGGTGGCACGCACCTATGGTCCCAGCTACTCAGGAGGCTGAAACAGGAGAATTGCTTGAACCCAGGAGGCAGAGGTTGCAGTGAGCCGAGATCACGTCATTGCACTCCAGCCTGGCGACAGAGCGAGATTCCATCTCAAAAAAAAAAAGAAAAAAAAAGGTAAGAAAAGAAAGTGAGCTCCCCATCATTAGAAGAGTCCAAGTGAAGGTTCAGTATCAACAAATGCACTGAGCATTTACTTTGTGCCAGACCTTGGGCCTGGTGTTTTGTCCCAGAGATGAGTCAGCCTTAGTTCCTGACCTCCCAGAACTTGGCTCTCATGGAGAAAATAGACAAGTAAACAGACAGTTGTCCTAAATACTGAGTTGGACTTCCTTTTCTGACAATATCGGAACTTCCTCTCACACAACCCAAGGAGATGCTGGAAATAAAAAAAACAAACATCCTTTCAAATGCAATAGCTTGGTTTTTTATTATTTTTATTTAAATTTATTTTTAATTCAATGTGCCAGAACATCGGTTATTTATTTATTTTTATTTTTATAGAGACTGGGTTTCACCATATTAGCCAGGATGGTCTTGATCTCCTGACATTGTGATCTGCCCGCCTCAGCCTCCCAAAGTGCTGGGATTACAGGCATGAGCCACCTCGCCTGGCCTATTTTTTAACTTTTTTTTGAGATGGAGTCTTGCTCTGTTGCCCAGGCTGAAGTGCAATGGTGCAATCTCAACTCACTGTAACCTCTGCCTCCCAGGTACAAGCAATTCTCCCACCTCAGCCTCCTGAGTAGCTGGGACTACAGGCACCTGCCACTATGCCCAGCTAACTTTTGTATTTTTTTTTTAATAGAGACGGAGTCTCACTATGTTGCTCAGGCTGGAGTGCAGTGGCTATTCACAGGCGCAATCCCACTACTGATCAACACGGGAGTTTTGACCTGCTCCATTTCCGACCTTGGCCGGTTCAGCCCTCCTTAGGCAACCTGGTGGTCCCCCGCTCCCGGGAGGTCACCATATTGATGCCGAACTTAGTGCGGACACCCGACTGGCATAGCGCACTACAGCCCAGAACTCCTGGACTCAAGAGATCCTCCAGCCTCAGCCTCCCGAATAGCTGGGACTACAGGCATGAGCCACTGTGCCCGGCAACTTTTGTATTTTTAGTAGAGACAGGGTTTCACCATATTGGCCAGGCTGGTCTTAAACTCCTGACCTTGTGATCTGCCCGCCTCCACCTCCCAAAGTGCTGGGATTATAGGTATGCACCACCATGCCCAGCCAATAACTTGAGATTTTAAACAAACATTTGAGGAGTTGAAGCTTTGGGCTTATATGAAATTGGGGGTTGCAACTGAGACCCTTGATAAATCTAGGACCCTTGAAGGGCTACAACCACAGTGAAAGAACAGACCAGGAGAAAAACAAACACCTATTAGCAAAGGGAGACAAAAAGGATGTGTGCATCTTGATCTGGTTTTTGGGTAGAGGGGAAAAAACAATCTCCTGAGAATTTGAAACCACGTGCCCACCCTCCGCGAGTCTGGCCTTCACATTTAGATCACCTGCATGGCTGGGAATCTTGAAGCTGAAAAATTAATATAAAAAAGAGACCCACTCTGGGCGGGGCACAGTGGCTCACACCTGTAATCCTAGCACTTTGGGAAGCCGAAGCGGGTGGATCACGAAGCCAAAGCGGGTGGATCAGGAGTTCAACACCAGCCTGGCCAACATGGTGAAATCGCGTCTCTACTAAAAATACAAAAATTATCCTGGCATGGTGGCACATGCTTGTAACTCCAGCTACTCGAGAGGCTGAGGCAGGAGAATCGCTTGAACCTGGGAGGCAGAAGAGGTTGCAGGGAGCTGAGATCATACCACCGGACTCCAGCCTGGGTGACAAGAGTGAAACTCCATCTCAAAATAAAAAGAAAAAACCAGGAATGGGTCTTGAAAGGTGAGTAGAACTTTGCCAGTTGAAGATAAGTGCTGCTGGGGTGGAGGGAGGGGTGTAACACGAAGAATGTACCAAAGGAATCATTATTGATCATTTATTTTCTCAGATGCAAATGGGGCGACAAAGTGGAGGATGAGGCAAGAGAGTTAGGCAGGTCAGATGATGCTCGGCCTTGCAGGCAGGCCATCCTAAGAATTTTGGTTCTTTGAGCTTGGGAAGTCAAGGGTGGAGTGAACCCTGATCTCGCCACGGCATGCCAGCCTGGGTGACAGAGCAAGACTCTGTCCCAAAAAGAGAAAAATAACAAATTTTGGTCCCAGGCTGGAATGCAATGGCACTATTATAGCTCACTCCAAATTCCAGCTCCTGGGCTCAAGCCATTATCCCGCCTCAGCTTCCCAGGAAGCTGGGACCACAGATGTTTACCACCACACTCGGCTACTTTTTGTATTTGTTGTAGAGACGGGGTTTTGCCATATTGCCCAGGCTGGCCTCCAACTGCTGGGCTCAAGCAGTCCTCCTGCCCTGGCCTCCCAAACTGCTAGGATTATAGGCATGAGCCACTGCACCAGGCAGAATTATGGTTCTTAAATTAAGTGCAATGGAAAGCCAGTGAAGAGTTTTTTATTGTTGTTATTTTTACAGTTCAGAGGTCTTTTATTTTTTAACACCTATTATGCCATGAATTCATAGGGAATAGGTTCCAGCAGCTCAGGCTCTGTAGGGCTGTTGGGCCCCACATGGTCGTGGGGTGTCCCTTATGTTGTGCTGAGGTGCAAGATCCAAGAAATAAAGAGACAGGACACTGAAGAACTGGTGAAGAGCATCTGGACTCGGGGGGCCATGCCACCTATGAGCGGGGACAGATGAGGCCCCGAATGTCCAGAAGCATCTGTATTTATTAGGCACAAGCAGGGGGAAGGGTTGTGAGTGAGGTCATCATCTATAGGCTTAGTAATAGGGCATACATAATCATGTGCATCACAAGCAAGGGGGCCACCCCATTATGTCACCTGGGCAGAGAGGTGGGCCATGCGCAGTAGGGGGCCATGCCATGTGCAGTAATAGAGGGTCATGTACAGAAAAGGGGTCCACCCCCATTAGGTCACAGAGGCAAGGAGGTGGGCTGTGTGCAACAGGTGTCGTGCGCAACACTTCTTATCTGGAGGCTGAAGACTTCAAAGGATTTCTAATAGAAGGATACTGTAAGCCAGTGCAGTGGGAGCTGATAGACTTGTGCTCTTCTCTTAAGATATTTATGGGAGGATGATTTGCGCGTGAGAAAAGACAGGCGAAGGGTGTATAGCCTCCATGACTGGTCACACCAGAGGGGTTCTTCTCCCTCGGTTATTTACAGGATCTCAGGCCTAAGGCCTACTTTCCACAGGAACTGAATGCAAGGTACTAAAACTCCTTTATCAGGAGGAGAGGCTCTTGCTCCAAGCCTACCATACAGCGTATTCCCTTTCAGGCAGGGACACCACCACTTGGGTCTTTGGTTCTTGTCCTGGTCTGGCTGTTTTCCCATGTACTGCTTCTGCTTTGTGACTGCTCTAGGCATTCCTCCTACTACAAACTACTATATGGTTATATGGAAGGATTATATAAATCAGCACTAAATGTGTCGGTACAGCTCTGACTACAATATCTATATGATTATATGGAAAGATTATATGGAACTAAGTATGATTATATATATAAGCTAGATATAGTAAGCAGTGAGTTATGCTTCAGGCACTAACTGTGCCTGGGGTCTGCACAGTTCTCCTTCCTCGGTGCGCGTGGGGGTGTTACCCACAAGGCTCCTTCCCACTGGTTCTCACAGAGTGCTTCTCTGGGTGGAGCAGGCTGGCACTTCAGTTGAACCCAGGTACCTTTCTCTTTGGCTTCTTTCTCTTTCTGATAATCTTCCTTCACGCATTTCAGGAAGCTATTGCAGCTCTTAGAGTGCTTAATGTGCTCAATACGCACATTAATTCTCTTGGCAAGAATCTTGCCCTTAACTTGCTTGTTTACAACAATGCCAACAGCATGCTGGGTAACACCGAAGACTCTTCCAGTTTTGCCATGGTAACACTTGTGGGGCATTCCTTTTTGAACAGTACCAGCCTGCTTGATGTCTACAATATCACCTTTCTTATAGGTTTGCATATACGTGGCCAAAGGAACAACTCCATGTTTTCTAAAAGGCCTAGAGAACATGTGTTGGGTGCCTCTCCTCTTTCCGTTTGTGTTTGTCATTTTGGCGAATTACTGGAAGATGGCAGTTCCGGCCGGAAGCCAGTCAAGAGTTTTAAGTGAGGACTTAAGATATTCATTCATTCAGCAAATCTTTGAGTTTCTAATGGATGTCAGGGAAAGGGGTAATGGATACCAGGAAGTCAAAAGCAAAGCCCACTACACCTGTCTCCTTTCTTAGAGCAGGGAAATGTGTGCAGATCTGGGGGAAAGGCATGAGAGGCCTGGATGCTCAGCTCGTATTTTTTGTGTGTGTGGCTCCTGGGGAGTGAGAGGGGTTCAGAGAAAGCTTTCCAATTTTAGGTCAAGTTTACATCTTGGTCTTGTTGCTACAGGATAGCTTTTACAATCGTGGGTATTTGTGGGTAAGGGACAGGAAGGAAATTGGTAGGGCTGGAGGCAGGGTTTCAGAAATCTGTCCTCAGGACATTATGTAAATCCCATCCTCATTCCTTTTGGGCCCTTACAATACTTGGGTCTCAGATTGAGGAGGGAGATGGTATGGATCTCCCAGCTGGCCTCACTGGAGACCCCAGCCCAGGAACAGGAGGCCATTAGTTTAGGAGGCCGACAGTGAGAACCCTGGTTTCTGGGCCAAGTGCCACTATTGACTTGCTGTGTGACCCTGAGCTTGGCACTGCTCCTCTGGGCTTTATTTTTCCCAATCTATACAATAAACTAGATCAGGCCCTTTCTACTTTTGCAATCTCAAAGAAGCCTTTAATGACCTTTCATACATGCTACTGACTTACACACACACATGTGGTTGTTATTGTTTGTTTTTAAGTTTTTATATAGTTTATTGTCTTCTGGTAAAAAAATCTGCAGTCACACAGATCACGCCTTTGCTGTTTTTTTTTTTTTTTTTTTTTTGAGACACGGTCTCACTCTGTCACCCAGGGTGGAGTACAGTGGCACCATCATGGCTCACTGCAGCCTCGACCTTCCAGGCTCAAGTGATCCTCTCACTTAAGCCTCCCAAGTAGCTAGGACTATAGGTGTGCACCACCACACCTTGCTAATTCTTTTTTTTTTTTGTAGAGATGTGGTTTTGCCATGTTGCCCAGGCTGGTCTCAAACTCCTGGGCTTAAGCAATCCTCCTGCCTCAGCTTCCAAAAGTGCTGGGATGACAGGCATGAACCACCATGCCCAGGCTTAGCGGCATATTTTTAAACTTTAAATGATGATTATGTTCCAACTTAACCTGAAACCCTTCTGTGCACTTCCCATTTCTCTTAGAATAAAAATCCAACTTAGCACCATGGCCCACCAAGGCCACCTGGCCCTTGCCTACTTCTCCAGTCTCACCTCATCCTCATATCACTCTAACTACACTGGCCTCCCTCATTGCAAGCTCTTTGTAACCTCCATTCCCTCCTTCCAGTACATACCACTGCCAACTCTTTATATCAGTGGCTCCTTCCCATCCTTTGGATGTCAGCTGAAATATCACCTCCTCAGACAGGCTTTCCTTGACCATCCAATCTATAGTAGGTCCTCCATTATTCATTATCATTTTTCCTGATCTTTTGCCCTCACACTCCCTACTTATTTTGGTGTGGTCACAATCCCTAATGATTTTGTTTGCTTCTACTTTGTATGACTCCCTGCTAGACTATAAATTACAGGGGTGTCTAGGTCTTTTTCATCACCATTTTTTTTTTTTTAAGATGGGGTTTCACCATAATGGCCAGGCTGGTCTTGAACTCCTGACCTCAGGTGATCCACCCACCTCGGCCTCCCAAAGTGCTAGGATTATAGGCGTGAGCCACCGCACCCGGCCCCACCATTTTTTTTTTTTTTTTTTGAGCCGGAGTTTCGCTCTTGTCGCCCAGGCTGGAGTACAGTGGAGCGATCTCAGCTCACCATAACCTCTGCCTCCCAGGTTCAAGTGATTCTCCTGCCTCAGCCTGCCGAGTAACTGGGATTACAGGCACTGCCACCACGCCCACCTAATTTTGTGTTTTTAGTAGAGATGGAGTTTCTCCATGTTGGTCAGGCTGGTCTCAAACTCCCAACCTCAGGTGATACACCCGCCTCAGCCTCCCAAAGTGCCAGGATTACAGGAGTGAGCCACCTCACCCAGCCTTTCATCACTATTATTATTAGCAGGTACACAAACCTAGGTGATAAAACCTACTACACACCTAAGCTATATGGTATAGCCTATTGCTCGCAGGCCACAAACCTGTACTGCATGTTACTATACTGGATATTACAGGCAATTGTAACACAATGGTAAGTACTTGTGTATCTAAACATATCTAAACATGGAAAACGTAATGCGGTTATGCCACGATGTTATGATGACTACAACATCACTAGATGAGAGGAATTTTTCAGCTCCACTATAATCTTAGGGGACCACTGTTGTCTATGCAGTCCATCGTTGACCAAAACATCTGTATGCAGCACAGGACTGTATTATTTTGCCTTCCTCAAACTTACTTCACCCAATTGCCTTTAGTAGGGTGTGCTGTCCTAAGGCAAATATGGTTAAGTTCATCATCTGACTTCTCACAGATACATTTTTCTTGATGATTAAAATGAGGTGCAAGACCTTATCTTTTTTTTTTATTATTTATAAAAAGCCTACAGCACCCGGTATTCCCAGGCGGTCTCTCATCCAATAACTAACCAGTCCTGACCCTGCTTAGCTTCCGAGATCAGATGAGATCAGGCGCCTTCAGGGTGGTATGGCCATAGCTGTAAGACCTAATCTTAATCAATTTCATGCTTTTTCCAAGAATGCTAATTCTTGAATGAAAAGATACAACATCATTAAAAACTGATTGCAATTCACTCATTCCAGTGGTTACTTAGTATCTTGGCACCTCAATTTCTTCCTCTCTAGGTAACCCACATATCACATGGAATCTCTGGTGTCTCAGGAAAAACAAAACAAAAAACCTTGCTTGCTCATTTATTTTAATCTCCTTCCTTTCTAGTCTCTACCCTTCCTCCTCAGCTACAACAACAAAGTAACCCAACCCAGCTCAACCCAACCCAACCCAACCCAGCCTAACCCAAATTCTTCTCATTTTCTCAGGCAGAGCAGCTTAACCACAATATCTAGAGCTAACTACTTACCAGCTATGTGACCTTAGGCAAATTACTAAACCTCTTTGTGCCTTGGTTTCCTCATTGGTTAAGGAGAAATAATAGCACCTGTAACAGTATATGTACCATGGCCCGGCGTGGTGGCTCACACCTGTAATTCCAGCACTTTGGGAGCCCGAGGTGGGTGGATCACCTGAGGTCAGGAGTTCAAGACCAGCCTGACCAACATGGTGAAATCCCGTCTCTACTAAAAATAGAAAAAATTAGCTGGGCATGGTGGCGGGCACCTGTAATCTCAACTACTCAGGAGGCTGAGACAGGAGAATCGCTTGAACCCAGGAGGCGGAGGTTGCAGTGAGCCGAGATTGCACCATTGCACTCCAGCCTGGGTGACAAGAGCAAGACTCCATCTCAAGATAAACAAACAAACATACAAAAGACAATACATGTACTAAATGAGATAATACATGTAAAGCACTTACAATAGTACCTAGCACCTAGTAAGCACTCAGTATTTGCTAACTATCATTACTATATTCATCTTTTTGTTGTGTAAGCTACTGGATACGTATGCCTTCAGGGTTATTATTTATTTTCCAAGGTATGGCTTTTGAATAACAAACATTAGAATTACCTGGAGAGATTAAGACCCCCACACAGTGGCTCATGCCTATAATCCCAGCACTTTGGGAGGCTGAGGTGAGGGGATCACTTGAGGTCAAGAGTTCAAGAACAGCCTGGCCAACATGGCGAAACCCCGTCTCTACTAAAAATATGAAATTTAGCTGGGTGTGGTGGCATGTGCCTGTAATCCCAGCTACTTGAGAGTCTGAGGCAGGAGAATCACTTGAACCCGGGAGGTGGAGGTTGCAGTGAGCTGAGATCGCACCACTGCACTCCAGCCTGGGCTACAAGAGTGAAACTCTGTCTCAGAAAAAAATAAAAATAAAAATAAGCCCAAGCGCAGTGTCTCACGCCTGTAATCCTAGCACTTTGGGAGGCTGAGGCGGGCGGATCACGAGGTCAGAAGATCGAGACCATCCTGTGCAACATGGTGAAACCCCATCTCTACTAAAAAATACAAAAAAAAATTGCTGGGTGTGGTGGCACAAGCCTGTAGTCCCAGCTACTCGGGAGGCTGAGACAGGAGAATGGCTTGAACCCAGGAGGCGGAGATTGCAGTGAGCCGAGATCATGACACTGCACTACCTCCTGGGCAATAATGCGAGACTGTCTCAAAAAAAAAAAAAAAAAAGAATTACCTGGAGTATTAAGAATGTAGATTCTGGCTGGGCGTGGTGGCTTACGCCTGTAATCCAAGCACTTTGGAGGCCAAGGCGGGTGGATCACCTGAGGTCAGAAGTTCAAGACCAGCCTGACCAACATGGTGAAACCCCATCTTAAAAAAAAAAAAAAAACCCTGAACTCCCTAAAGGCAAGAAGAAAAAGACCTTGGCTCATAGAAAGTCACTTTAATAGATAGGGACAGTAATAAATAAATGTACAATCTCTATATACAAAAAAAAAAAAAAGAATGTAGATTCTGGGGTTCCACCCCAGACCTGGTTTCTAGGACAGAACTAGAAAATTCACACTTAAAAAATCTAGGCTGGTCATGCCAGTATTCCCACCACAGGCATGAGCCACCGCATCCGGCTAATTGTTGTATTTTTAGTAGACATGGGGTTTCACCATATTGGCCAGGCTGGTTTTGGAACTCCTGACCTCAGGTGATCCTCATTTTCCCAAAGTTCTGGGATTACAGGTGTAAGCCACTGCGCCTGGCTTTTTTTTTTTTTTTTGAGATGGAGTCTCACTCTGTTGGCTCAATCCCAGTTCACTACAGCCTCCACATCCCAGGTTCAAGATATTCTCCTGCCTCAGCCTGCCAGGTAGCTGGGAGTACAGGTGTTTGCCACCATTCCTGGCTTTCTTTCTTTTTTTTTTTTTTTTTTGGTATTTTTAGTAGAGACAGGGTTTTACTATGTTGGCCAGGCTGGTCTTGAAGTCCTGACCTCAGGTGATCGACCCACCTCCACTTCCCAAAGTGCTGTGATTACAGGCGTGAGCCACCACAACCAGCATCACAATCTAATTTTAGAACATTTTCATCTCCCTTGAAAGAAACTCTGTACCTATTAGCAGTCATTTCCCATTCCTTACTCCCCCAGTCACCACCCCCAGCCCTAGGCAAGCACTAATCTACTTTCTGCCTCTGTAGATTTGACTATTCTGGACATTTCTCTCTTTTAAAAATTTTTTTGAGGAAGGGTCTCACTGTCACCCAGGATGGAGTGCAGTGACATGGTCTCGGCTCACTGCAACCTCTGCCTCCCGGGTTCAAGCCATTCTCTTGCCTCAGCCTCCTGAGTAGCTGGGATTATAGCCACGTGCCACCACACCTGGCTACTTTTTGTATTTTTAGTAGGGATGGGGTTTCGCCATGTTAGCCAGGCTGGTCTCGAACTCCTGACCTCAGGTGATCCACCCACCTCGGCCTCCCAAAGTGCTGGGATTACAGGTGTGAGCCATCGAGCCAGGCCATGTTTTACCTTTTTATAAAGATGAGTCTCCCTGTGTTGCTCAGGCTGATATCGAACTTCTGGGCTCAAGCAATCCTCCTGCCTGTTTCTCAAAGTGCTGGGATTATAGGCATGAGCCACCACCCCACCCATGGACATTTCATATTAATGGAATTATATAGCATATGGTCTTTTGTGACTGGTTTATTTCATTTAGCATAATGTCTTCAAGGTTTATCTATGTTGTAGCATGGACCAGTACCTCATTATTTTTTTTATTGTCCAGTTATATTCCATTGTAGATATACCACATCTTGTTTATCCATTCATTGGCAAACAAAGTGAACATTTGGGTTATTTCCACTTCTTGGTTTTATGCATGAGCTATGAACATTTGTGCATAAGTTTTTGGGTGGACGTATGTGTGCATTTCTCTCAGATATATAGCTAGGTGTTGACTTGCTGGGTCATAAGGCAACTCTGTTTAACATTTTGATAAACTACCAACCTGTTTTCCAAAGTGGCTACAATATTTTATGTTCCCACCTGCCATGTATAAAAGCTCTAATTTCTCCATTTCCTTGCAAAACACTTGTTACTGTCAGTCTTTTTAAAAATTAATTATTTATTTTTTTGAGACAGAGTCTCACTCTGTCACCCAGGCTGGAGTGCAGCGGTGCGATCTTGGCTCACTGCAACCCCCTGGGTTCAAGCAATTTTCCTGCCTCAGTTTCCCTAGTAGCTGGGATTACAGGCACGTGCTACCACACCCAGCTAATTTTTGTATTTTTAGTAGAGATGGGGTTTTGCCATGTTGGCCAGGCTGGTCTTGAACTCCTGACCTCAAAGGATCCGTCTGCCTCTGCCTCTCAAAGTGCTGGGATGACAAGCATGAGCCACGGTGCGCAGCCTACTGTCAGTCTTTTTATTTATTTATTTATTTTAGATTATTCACCTGGGTGCAGGTGGGCTAAGGCCGAAAAGGGCTTTAGCCTGTCAGTCTTTTATTATAGCGATCCTAATGAGTTTGAAATGGTATCTTATTGTGGTTTTGATATGCATCTCTCTAAAAAGTAATAATGTCAAGCATCTTTTTACATGCTTATTGGCCATTTGTGTATCTTCTTTGGTGACATGTCTATTCAAATCCTTTTCCCATTTGGGCATTTGTCTATTACTGTCTTTTTATTACTGAGTTGTAAGACTTCTTTTTTTTTTTTAAAGACAGGATTTCACCATATTGGTCAGGCTGGTCTCAAACTCCTGACCTCAGGTGATCCGCCTGCCTCAGCCTCCCAAAATGCTGGGATTACAGGCGTGAGCCATCAGGCTCTGCAAGAGTTCTTTAAACATTCTGGGTAAGTCCCTAGTCAAATATATGTACATATTTTCTCCCATTCTATGGGGTTTTTTTTTTTTTTTTGAGAGAGAGAGGGTCTCACTCTGTTACCCAGGTTGGAGTGCAGTGGCACGATCTTGGCTCACTGCAACCTCCACCTCCTCAGCTGAAGCAGTCCTCCCAACTCAGCCTCCTGAGTAGCTGGGACTACAGGTGCACGCCACCAAGCCTGGCTTATTTTCGTATATTTTTTTTTTTTAGAGATGGGGTTTCACCATGTTGTCCAGGCTGGTCTCCAACTCCTGAGCTCAAGCAATCTGCCTGTCTTAGCCTCTCAAAGTGTTGGGATACAGGTGTGAGCCATTGCACCTGGCCTTTAATTTTTTTTTTTTTTTTTGAGACAGAGTCCTACTCTGGTGCCCAGACTGGAATGCAGTAGCACCATCTCGACTCATTGCAACCTTCGCCTCCTAGATTCAAGGCGTGAGCCACCGAGCCCAGTAGTTTTTATTTCTTGATGGTGTCCTTTGGAGAATAAAAAGTTTTAATTTTGATAAAGTCCAATTTATTTCTCCTTTTTTTTTTTGCCTGTGGTTTTGGTGTTGTATCTAACAAACCATTGCCTAATTACAGGTCATAAAGCTTTACGCCTATGTTTTCTTCTACAAGCTTTACAATTCTAGCTTCTGTATTCGGGTCTCATGTTTTTTATTGAGAACCACTGGTTTTATGCATACGTCATGCACATTCATTTTGAGAACCATTGGTTTGGGTCACATCTTGTCTACAATGGCTAATCAATGCTTTTCCTAAAGATAATCTTCACCCTAAGATAAATTTTTAAGTCATCTTTTAGAATGATGTAAATAATACAACAGTTAACTAACATTTACTGAGCACTGGGTATGTGCTAAGCATTTTACATTGCATAACCTTGCTAAATCTTCACTATGAGGTTAGTGTTAGAATTACTTCCACTTTTTATGATGTAATACACTTCATTCTAAGATGACACAATACATATATCTCCTCCTTTTATGTAAAAGGAGAAACCAAGACCTACGTCTTTAAGAAGGAAAGCTGTGCAGACTAAACAGCAGTGGCTCAAAGGACAATACCCCTCTAATTTCTTCATGATCCCTTTCCCCAAAGGAGACTCTGCCCCTTTTACTGGTCTGGAAAGCTATCAGCCCCAGGGCTGATTTGTGTATTCTTTTAGAATCCCACTCCCATTTTTTCTTTTTCTTTCTTTTCTTTTCTTTTTTTTTTTTTTTTTTTTTTTGGAGACAGTCTTGCTCTGTCGCCCAGGCTAGAGTGCAGTGGTGCGATCTTGGCTCATTGCAACCTCCGATCCTCAGGTTCAAGCGATTCTCCTGCCTCAGCCTCCCAAGTAGCTGGGATTACAGGCGCCTGTCACCTCACCCGGCTAATTTTTTGTATTTTTAGTAGACATGGAGTTTCACCATGTTAGCCAGGCTGGTCTCAAACTCCTGACCTCAGGTGATCTGCCCACCTCAGCCTCCCAAAGTGCTGAGATTACAGATGTGAGCCACCTCGCCTGGCCATTTTTCTTCTTTTTTTTTTCTTTGAGACAAGGTCTTGCTCTGTCATCCAGGCTGGAGTGTAGTAGTGTGATCTTGGCTTGCTGCAGGTTCAACCTCCCAGGCTTAAGTGATCCTCCCACCTCAGCCTTCCCAGTAGCTGAGACTACAGGCATGTGCCACCATGCCCAGCTAATTTTTATGGGTTTTTTTGTTTGTTTGTTTGTTTTTTGTAAAAACAGGTTTCACCATGTTGTTCAGGCTGGTCTCAAACTCCTGGGTTCAAGCAATCCTCCTGCCATGGCCTCCCAAAGTGCTGGGATTACAGGCATGAGCCGCTGCACCCAGTCTACTCCCCCTTTTCTTTCTCTCATTATGGTTTGTGATTTTACTTTTACTTATGCTATTATTTTTTTATTTAGTTTTTCTTTTTTTTTTTTTTTTTAGCCTTGTCCCCCTTTATTTAGTTTTTCTTGAGACAGAGTCCTGCTCTGTCATTCAGGCTGGAGTGCAGTGGCCCAATCTCAACTCACTGCAACCTCTGCCTCCCAGATTCAAACAATTCTCCTGCCTCAGCCTCCTGAGTAGCTGGGATTACAGGCACCTACCACCATACCTGGCTAATTTTTGTATTTTTAGTGGAGATGGGGTTTCACTATGTTGGTCAGGCTGGTCTCGAACTCTTGACCTCGTGATCTGCCTGTCTGCCTCAGTGTCCCAAAGTGCTGGGATTACAGGTGTGAGCCACCGGGCCCACATTCTTATGTTATTTTTTAACTACTGTATCTCTTCAGCTGCTTTCCAAGCGACATAAGGGCCAAGGCAGATCGTGCCATTTTGTCACTGCAATATTCCCCAACACCTAATATAGGGCTTGTGGGAACATAGAGATGTTTGAAAAATGTACACCTGATCACATAATTTCTGGTTTAAAATTCTCCAATGGCATACGGATTGCACTTTGAATAAAGCGCAAATTCTCAACCATGGTCAATAGGTCCCTACCTGATTGCCCCCTTGTCTCTCCATCCACAGCTTCTACTACTCTCTCCACTTGAGCCACACTTGTTTCCTTTCTGCTCCTCAAACATACCTTAGTCTTTCCCCACTCAGTCTGTTCCTTCTGCTTGAAGCTCGGATTAATTTCTCATTCTTTAGGTCTCAGCTCAAATGTCACCTCTGTCTAGAGCCTTCCCTGATCACCTCGTCCAGTGTTACCACCATTATTATTACACCAGCAGTGATTCTCAATCATTCACTGTTTCGTTTTCTTTTCTCTCTCTCTCTTTTTTTTTTTTTATACAAGAGTCTTGCTCTGTCACCCAGGCTGAAGTACAGTGGCGCTATCTCGGCTTGCTGCAGCCTCTTCCTCCCAGGTTCAAGCGATTCTCTTGCCTCAGCCTCCCAGGTTCAAGCGATTCTCCTGCCTGAGCCTCCCAGGTTCAGGCGATTCTCTTGCCTCAGCCTCCCGAGTAGCTGGGACTACAGATGGATGCCACCATGCCCAGCTGTTTGTAATTTTAGTAGAGACGGAGTTTCACCATGTTGGCCAGGCTGGTCTCCTGACCTCAGGTGAGCCACCCACCTCGGTCTTCCAAAGTGCCGGGATTACGTGCATGAGCCACCACGCCCAGCCTACTATTTCATTTTCTTCACAAATATGAAATTTCCTTGCACATCTATTTAGTATTAATTATTATTGCTAATATTTAAGCACTTACGATACATTAATTAATGAAGTGTGCTGCTTAATGCTTAACAATGGGCTCTCCAAATCCCAAACACCTGACTGGTAGTGTTTGCTGATTCCTGTGATGTAAACACTCCCATTGGGAGAGATTTTTCAATCAACCAGCCTGAGGAAACTGAACATCTTTTGGGAAGAGAAAGATGGTATTTGCCTGCCACACTGATAGAGCGGTGGTAAATAATCTCAAAAGCACATATAAAACAAAAGTGCAGTAAAATAATTAGAAAGTGACGTGTTAAATATGTATTCCCTTGTTTTCTTTCTTTCTTTCTTTTCTTTTCGAGACCAAGTTTCACTCTTGTTGCCCAGGCTGGAGTGCAATGGCACGATCTCGGTTCATTGCAACCTCCGCCTCCCGAGTTTAGGTGATTCTCCTGCCTCAGCCTCCTGAGTAACTGGGATTTTAGGCATGCGCCACTACGCCCGGCTAATTTTTGTGTTTTAAGTAGAGACGGGATTTCACCATGTTGATCAGACTGGTCGATCCACTTGCCCCGGCCTCCCGAAGTGCTGGGATTATAGGAGTGAGCCACCGTGCCTGGCCTCTTGTTTTCAATATAAGTCATTTAACTGTAAGTTTATATAACTTAATTTTTAAAAATGGCTGTTTAAAGACGACTGGCAAAATTTCTAAGCCTTCCTCAATCGTCCCTAGTGAGCCTACAATCGGCACATTTTTCAGCACAGAACGGTTAAGCGGCTTCTTGAAGGTCGCAGAGCTAATAAATCAGTCTACTACTCTAAAACGTTTCCAGGGAACCTAACATAGTGTCTGGCAAGTAGCTGGCGTTTAACAAACAATTGCCAGAATAAATAAAAAATAAAAATACACGTTTAACAGTCTAAAAACATAAAAGGTGGCCGGGCCCAGTGGCTGAAGCCTGTAATCCCAGCACTTTGGGAGGCCGAGGCGGGTGGATCTCCCGAGGTCAGGAGTTCGAGACCAACCTGAGCAATATGGTAAAGCCTCCTCTCTACCAAAAATACAAAAATTTGCCGGGCGTGGTGATGGGCGCCTGTAGTCCCAGCTACTCGGGAGGCTGAGAGAGGAGAATTGCTCGAACCCGAGAGCCAGAGGCTGCGGTGAACCGAGATCGTGCCACTGCACTCCAGCCTGGGCGACAGAACGAGATTCCATCTCAAAAACAAAAACAAACAAAAAAGCATGAAAGGTACCAGCCTGGGCAACATGGCGAAATCCCGTCTCTACTAAAAGTACAAAAACTTAGCCGGTCGTGGTGGCGGGCATCTGTGGTCTCAGCTATTCTGGAGCCTGGGAGATCCAAGCTGCAGTTAGCCGAGATCGCGCCACTGGAATCTAGCCTCGGCGACGGGAGTGAGATCCTGTCTCGAAAACAACAACAAAAAACCACCAGACATAAAAGATAAAAATTTTGGGCAGGGCGCGGTGGCTCACGCCTGTAATCCCAGCATTTTGGAGGCCAAGGCAGGTAGATCACCTGAGGTCAGGAGTTCGAGACCAGCCTGGTCAACAAGGTGAAACGCCATCTGGACTTAAAAAAAAAAATTAGCCGGGCGTGGTGATGGGCGCCTGTAATCCCAATTACTCGGGAGGCTCAGGCAAGAGAATCGCTTGAACCCAGGAGGCGGAGATTGCAGCTGCAGTGAGCCGAGATCGCGCCATTGTACCCCAGCCTGGGCGACAGAGAGAGACACCGTGTCAAAGAAAAAAAAATTCAGCTCCGTTTTAGCGGCGCGGTTTCACAATGCACCTGTGATCCGAGAAGGCGTCGCCCAACACTCTGCACGCAGCTTGAGGCGCCCGCTTTCCGTCGCTCCGGCCCGCCTCGCCGCAAGGCCTTCTGGGAGCCGTAGTGCCCACGTCTGGCAGCTCCAGCGGCAAGGGAGGCGCGTCCCCGCCCGCGGAACTACAAAGCGTGGCGCGCAGGTCGCGAGGCTCTTCCGCCTCGCCTTCCCTCCCCGCCTACGCGCCCGCCCCAGTTATCATGGCGGCTCCCTTGGCTCTGGTGCTGGTGGTGGCTGTGACAGTGCGAGCGGCCTTGTTCCGCTCCAGTCTGGCCGAATTTATTTCTGAGCGGGTGGAGGTGGTGTCCCCACTGAGCTCCTGGAAGAGAGGTGAGGCCACGGGCTCGAGCAGGTGGTCAGGTCCCGCCTGCCCTCTCTCGGCCTCTGTGAATGGGAGGCTGGGGTAGTGACCGCCAGTGCGGGGTTCCCAGAGAACTGACCCTCCTGTGGGGTCCTCGAAGAGGGCGGGGCTGGTGAGGGGAGGGGGTGTGGGGACCGCGTGGTGAGGTTTGGGCCCTGGGGGTCGGACCACCTAGTGTTGGGGTTGTGAGGGGGGTGTGTCCCATTCAGTGTCTTGAGCCGTGGAGTGTGGCCTGTGGAAGGGTTGAGTTAAGAGGAGGAGGTGCTTGTGGAGTGTGGTTTGTGGAGGAGTTTGGGATTTGGGGCGGGATCTCGAGGAGTGTTCCCTGGGATAAGGGGTGACGTGGGAGGGGGTCCAGGATGAGGGGACTAATTTTGCTTAAGCGAGGCGAGTGTGCGTATGCTTAGACGTCTCTTCTCAGTCTAGGACTTGCAAGGCAGTTTTTGTTACTGTTCCTTATTAAGTTCTTCATCAAACATTGTTTTATACTAAGAAACAGAAGGTGGGCTGAAGGAGCCGCACAGGCTAGTGAGTGAAACAAATCGTTAAAATAACTTATAAAAAGTGTACTTTCTGTGTCCACCCAGCCCTTAGTATTCTGACCCTGAATAACTGTCCTCTCCCTTTCCGGTTTTCCTAAGAATGTGGATTTGAGCTGACCCTTGAAGGATGTAAGGTTTTGAAAGGGAAATTAGAGAAAAGCGGAGTTCCAGGTAGCAGAAATAGGATGAAAAAACGTACAAGGATGTGAAATGTCCAAAGCAGGGGAGTAATGGGGTGGAAGTTAGGTTGAGGCCAGAATTATATGATTTTAAAAAAGCTTTTTTTTTTTTTTTTTAGCTGAAGTAAAATAAAAAAAAAATGCAAAATAAGTGTATAGTTAAAAGAATTTTTACAAACTGTATTCACTCATGTAGCCAGCACCCATTTCAGGAAACATTACTAGCATCCCAGAAGAGTCCCCTTTATGTCCTTTAAATGCTAAAGTTTTTTTTTTGAGACAGGGTCTTGCTATGTTGCCCAGGCTGGTCTGGAACTCCTGGACTCAAGCAGTCTCACTTGGCCTCCCAAAGTGCTGAGATTACAGGCGTGAGGAATGGCAACGGCTAAAGTGTTAATGTTATCCCCATAGAAATTTTGGCTTGGGGAACACATAATGAATGGGTGTTATGAATAGAGTTAAGGTTTCTAAAAGTGGTAACCCTATATATATATCATAGAGAAATCGCATTTATTTCTATATGATAGATGGTATTTAGTCCTTGCATTTATTTCTATGTGATAGATGGTATTATTTCCCCCCTTTTACAGATGAGGGAACTGAGATTTAGAGAAATTAATTTGCCCAGGTTTCCTAGTTGGTGAATGGTAATAAAGATAGTAGTAATTCATGTGTGAGATTGTAAGAGCTTGGATTTGTTACCTCTGCATATTATTTTTTTGTTGAACTGAATGGAAGCCGTTTGATTCCTGCTTTCTTCTGGATAACTGAAGACCTGAGGCAGTATTAGGCCCTTCTTCCTCTACTCTCTATTAAGAGCATTTCTCATCTCATAATTACTTGTTTATATCCAGTTTTTCCACACTTTCTCTCTCTCTCTGTCTTTTTTTTTTTTTTTTTTTGAGACAGAGTCTCGCTCTGTCACCAGGCGCCAGGCTGGAGTGCAGTGGCGCGATCTCGGCTCACTGCAGCCTCCACCCAGGTTCAGGCAATTCTCCTGCCTCAGCCTCCCAGTAGCTGGGACTACAGACACGCGCCACCATGCCCAGCTAATTTTTATATTTTAGTAGAGACTGGGTTTCACTATGTTGGCCGGGATGGTCTCCATATCTTGACCTCGTGATCCGCCCACCTCGGCCTCCCAAAGTCCTGGGATTATAGGCGTGAGCCACCGTGCCCGGCCTTCTCACTCTCTTTTAAGAGACAGGATCTCACTCTTGACACTCTTGCTGGAGTGCAGTGATCATGGCTCACTGCAGCCTTGACCTCCCCAGCTCAGGAGATCCTCCCTCCTCAGCTGGTAGCTGGGACTACAGGTGTGTGCCACCAACCCCACTATTTTTTGTTGTTGTTGTTGTTTTCTGTATTTTTTGTGGAGATGGCGTTGCACTATGTTTCCTAGGCTGCTCTCAAACTCCTGGGCTCAAGTGAGCCACCTACCTCAGCCTCTCGAAGTGCTGGGATTATAGGTGTAAGCTATCACACCTGGCCTTTTCCATTATATTATGAGCTCTTCGAAGGACTCTTTTATTCATTCTTGGATTCTTTTGTGTCTGGCATAGAGTAGGTTTGTAGTTACTGTTGAATAAATGTGGAAGAAAAGAAAGCATAGGATCTGGTTACTTACAGGATAGACAGGTGAAGGATTCAAAGATGAGACAATGTTGTTTGGTGATTAAGGGCACAGGGTCTGGAATCTCAGAAAAGGTTTGACTCTCTAGCTCTGCCACTTACAAACTGTATGAATTCCTCTTATTTTTTGGGATGGAGTCTTGCTCTGTTGCCCAGGCTGGAGTGCAGTGATGCAATCTCAGCTCACTGCAACTTCCACCTCCCAGGTTCAAGCAATTCTTCTGCCTCAGCCTCCCAAGTAGCTGGGACTTCAGGTGCACACCACCAATGCTTGGCTAATTTTTGTATTTTTGGTAGAGACGGGGTTTCACCATA